>CANXYC011436204.1:0-11235 GCA_948193065.1 Aleurites moluccanus
CATTTAACCAAAATCCAATGCCAATATACTAAACATTAATCAAACATATCATTTAAACATTCAAACTTGCTAACCATTCAAAATACAAACCTAAAACCTAAGCTAACCAATTCGGCCAAAGTGACATTGATGCCAAATGAATCACACACACCTTATAATCCCATATTCATAGTAAAATCACAATAAGGTCCTTAATATACTCCGAAACCCCTCAAACGCCCCCGTTGAGCCGTTTTCCCGAAATTGTCTCCAACCGGGTACCTTTTTCCATACAATTCCCAAATAAATAATTTAAAACCATTTACATTCACTTTTATTCTTTCTTTTACTCAAATATACTAATAAATTTATAAAACCTTGAAAAATTGCAAAATTACAATTTAGTCCCCCGATCACCAAAAATTCCAAACTTACCCGATTAAGTCCTAACTGACTTCAAAATAATTCTAGGCCTAAAAATAGGTCATATAACATGCATATATATATATTCCATGCATTCACATATAATATTAACACATCATAAAGAAAGAAAAATAATTTCCCTAAAGGTCCCTATCGGGGTTTAGGCTAAGGTGTTACACATTCGGTCCACAATGAAAATTGGATTTTCTTCGTACTTCAAATCTGATTGGGGATCCACTTTCGGCACTTGTAGCACATGAGAAGGATCGGCCACATCCTTACAAAGCATCGATACATGAAATACCGAATGCACCTTTTCCATGCTTTGAGGCAAAGCCAACTTGTATGAAACCTCTCCAACCTTACTCATAATTTCAAAGGGTCCAATAAATTATGGAGACAGCTTGTCTCTCTTGCAAAACCGTAAAACTCCTTTCAATGGAGAAATCTTTAGAAATACAAGATCTCTAATGGAAAACTGGAGATCTTTCCTCTTTGGGTCGGCATAGCTCTTTTGGCGATTGAAAGCCGTCTTCAATCTCTCTCGGATTAGTGGAACCTTTTCTGACATATATCTTATCAATTCCAGTCCTTCTATATACTTTTCTCCAATTTCATCCCAACACAATGGAGATCTGCATTTCCTTCCATACAAAGCTTCATAAGGAGACATCTGAATCGTGGAATGGTAGCTGTTGTTGTAGGCAAACTCTATCAATGCCAAATGAGCATCTTAATTTCCTCCAAAGTCTAGAATGCACATCCTCAGCATGTCTTCTAGAGTTAGGATAGTCCTCTCTGATTGTCCATCCGTTTGCGGATGGAAAGCTGTGCTAAAATCAAGCTGTATGCCCAGACATTCTTGCAATTTCTGCCACAACCTCGAGGTGAACTGAGTACCTCTATCTGAGATAATCGAAACTAGAACTCCATGAATTTTGACAAACTCATCAACATAAATCTGGGCATACTGAGAAGCTACATAAGTTGTCTTGACAGGTAAGAAATGAGTTGATTTGGTTAATCTATCCACAATGACCCATATCGAGTCATAGCCCCTCGAAGTCCTTGGCAATCCAACCACAAAATCCATAGTCACCCTCTCCCATTTCCATTTTGGCAATGGCAACTATTGGAGTAACCCCGATGGTTTCTGATGCTCGAACTTGTCTTGCTGACAAGTTAGACATTTGGCTACATATTCTGCAACATCTCTTTTCATTCCACTCCATCAATATGAATTCTTAATATCATGGTACATCTTTGTTGCACCTGGATGCACATTATACTTGGCATGATGTGCTTTCTTAAAAATCATATCTCTCAAACCATCAATTGCTGGAATACATAATCTGCTACCATGCCTCAACATGCCATCAGTCACATTAAATCCTGAAGCTTTTTCTAATATCACATCATTCTTTATCTTCACTAACTGAGGGTCGTTGTTTTGAGCTTCTCTAATTTGATCAATGACAACTGGCTTGACTTGGAAATTTGCCAAAAGCACTCATGAATCTGACAATTCCCAACTGATTCCCATATCATGCAATCTATGCACTTCCCTCACTAAAGGTCTTCTACTCAATTGAATATGGGCTAAGCTTCCTAAAGACTTCCTGCTTAGTGCATCGGCTACAACATTAACTTTCCCTGGATGATACAAAATTTCACAGTCATAATCCTTAAGCAATTCAACTCACCTTCTCTGCCTAAGATTAAGATCTTTCTGTTGAAATATATATTTCAAACTCTTATGATCTGTGAAGATTTCACACTTCTCACCATACAGGTAGTGTCTCCAGATTTTCAATACGAATACAACTGCAGCCATCTCCAAATCATGAGTTGGATAATTCATCTCAAGCTTTCTCAACTGCTTAGAAGCATAGGCTATCACCTTTCCATGTTGCATAAGCACACAACCAAGCCCCACTCTCTTAATGCATCACAATACCGCATATCCTCCTTCACCCGACGGCAAAGCTAAGATAGGTGCCGTGGTGAGACAAGTCTTTAACTTCTGGAAGCTCTCTTCACATGCATCCAACCATAGAAATTTAACTTGCTTCTGAGTAAGTTTGCTCAAAGGAGCTGCAATCTTGGAGAAGTCTTGAACAAACCTCCTGTAGTAGCCTGCCAAACCCAAGAAACTTCTAACTTATGAAACATTCATAGGTTTAGGTCAGCTAAGAATTGCATCAACCTTTCTAGGATCAACTTCAATCCCTTATTTACTCACTATATGCCCCAGAAAGCCCACACTCTCAAGCCAGAATTCACACTTCGAAAATTTGGCAAACAGCTGATGCTCTCTTAAAATCTGCAACACAATTCTAAGGTGTTCTTCATGCTTTTCTTTACTCTTAAAATACACAAGAATGTCATCAATAAATACAATGACAAACTTATCCAAGAATGGCCTGAACACCCTATTCATTAAGTCCATGAATGCAACTGGTGCATTAATCAATCCAAATGGCAACACTAAGAACTCATAGTGTTCATATCTGGTTCGGAAAGCTGTCTTCGATACATCCTCATTCAGCATTCTCAACTGGTGGTACCCCGACCTCATGTCTATCTTGGAGAAATGACTTGCACCTTGCAACTGATCTAATAAATCATCTATTCTTAGTAAATGATACTTATTCTTGATAGTTACCTTATTGAGCTACCTGTAATCTATGCATAGCCTCATAGAACCATCCTTCTTCTTTACAAAGAGTACAGGTGCACCCCACGATGAGCTACTGGGTCTAATGAATCCCTTGTCAAGCAAATCTTGCAATTGAATCTTCAATTCTTTCAACTCAACTGGTGCCATACAGTAGGGAGGAATAGAAATCGGACTAGTGCCAGGTAGCAACTCTATACCGAACTCTATCTCTCTATCCAGTGGCAAACTAGGTAATTCTTCAGGAAATACATCCGGAAACTCATTGACTATTGGAATCTGCTCCATAACTCTCACTTCCTTACAAGTATCCTAGACATAAGCCAAATACCCTTGCCAACCCTTTCTCAACAACCTTCTTGCCCTAATGGCAGATATCATATTATATGGCACTTCGCTCTGCTCCCCTTGAAACTCAAATTCCTCACCCGAAGATGGCTTAAAGACTAGCTTCTTTCCATTACAATCTATAATAGCATAGTGCTTGGACAACCAATCCATGCCCAAAATCACATCAAACTCCAACACTGGCAATTCAATCAAATCCATATTTAAGCTCTTGCCACCTATGCTAACCACACAGGATGGATAGGAGTTCTGGACTTCAATCTCTTCCTCTAAAGGAGTAGAAATAACCAACACACTTTCAAGCAATTTACAAGGCACATGCAACTTCTTAGCAAAATATGATGACACAAAGGAATGTGTAGCTCCCGAATCAAACAATACTCTAGCATTTAAGACTTGAATCTGAAGAATACCTGTAACCACTATGTTAGATGCTTGGGCTTTATGATGAGCTAGAGCAAAAACTCTCCCTCTGCCTCTACCCATAGGAGTCGATCCTGAAGCCTGAGCCTCATGCTGACCTGATCCTCTGCCAACTTCAACGAATTTGCCAAAAATACCTCTGCCTCCTCCTGGCTGCTGACTAATGCTCCCCTCTCTACTCATCTGAACTGTAGCCTGAGAAGCCTGAGGTCTACCTCCAAAGGGTGGTTATGGACAATTTTTGAGAAAATGACCTTGCTGTCCACATCGAAAACATGCTCCTGATGCATAATGACAAGGGCCACTATGAAATTTTCCACATGTAAGACACAGAGGTTTAGGAGTCATGGTCGGTGCAAAGCTAACTGATCCATGACTCATCTGAGAAGTAGGTCCAGGAGTAGTCCGACTCTGCTGTAGTCTTCCTGAAGGTCCTCTACACCCACTCCTAGAAGCTGACTGATGGGCCACTACCATAGTCTTCATCCCACTATCTGGTTTGGAAGAACAACATGCCTTGAATTTCTTCTTTTTAACCCTTTCTGATCTGGCTTCCATCTCCCTGTTTTCAATTATTCTAGCCTTGTCCACCAGCTTAGAATAGGAATCAAACTTAAATGCAGCTAGGAGTTTAAACAATGGAGCCACTAGTCCTCTGCAGAACCTTTGAATCTGTGCCGCTTCTGTAGGCACCAATGAGCAAATTTACTTAATTGACTGAACTTCCTGGCATACTCTGAAACACTCATGCCAGGGGTCTGAACCAATCTCTCAAACTCCAGGGACTTAAATTCCCTCATGCTCTCAGGAAGAAATTCATTTAACACTAATTCCTTGAATCTTTCCCATGATAGATCCTCATTTTCCGGAAGCATGCCAGAAATGCTTCTCTTGAACCAATCATTGGCCTCAGCCTTCATCAAATACCCCACAAATTCTATAGCTCTTCTATCAGGAATCTGTAGAATCTCCACTTTCTCTTCCATTTCCTCTAGGAAATCTGTAAGATCCATTTCCCTTTTATATTCTGAGGGCTTAAGCTTTAGAAACCTTTCAAATGATACATTTTCCTCTTGACGCACTACAGGTGGTGGAACTACTAGAGGAATAGGGATTTAGGAACCTGAACTGGAGGTACATGTTGCTGCTTTTGCTAAGTAATGAACTCAGCTATCATTACATAATTCCTTTGCAGCTGGTCT
The DNA here is from genome assembly GCA_948193065.1 of Aleurites moluccanus. Lineage (NCBI taxonomy): Eukaryota > Viridiplantae > Streptophyta > Magnoliopsida > Malpighiales > Euphorbiaceae > Aleurites > Aleurites moluccanus. Next base: position 5,053 of record CANXYC011436204.1, read on the forward strand.
AATTGCTGAACCATACGAGCCACATCCACTGGTGGCACAGGAGGAACCTCATCTCCTCCATTTCCACCTACAGAACCCTCTTCAGAAGGTAGATCTCACCTGGGACGGCCTCGTCCTCTTCCTCTACCATGACATGAAGGCATCTCGATACTGATAAGAAGAACAAACGTTATCAGACTCACTACGCATACTTAACGCAGATATATATACCAAAGGAAAACACAATTGAATGAGACACAAATCCTATACTCCGTAGTTATCTTAATCAACACCTATACTAGTGCTCATGCATCTTTATCTATCTTTTATCTTAAGGATTATAAACCTATAGCTCTGATACCACGTCTATCATACCCTGACTTCAGTGGTGTGATGGTCGTAGGGCAAGGATAGACTTAAGGCCACCATAAACTCGTAGAACTCCCATAGCCTGGATCTCATTCACATACATATCAAATATAGATATCATTCAATATTCATTTCTATGATCCATATAAGCATAATTCATATATGTATTTTTATCATTTCATAATTTCCTCTTGTTCCTTATTTATCAAAAGATGTATCCCACATCACTAAAGAATAAGGGTAACCCAAAAGGTAATAATTCATACATCAAAATATTATCATCCCCAATAACCAACTACGGAGCTCTAGAGTATACTCCTAATACATACTGTATCATAATACCATACAATGAATATACATAAATATATTTCAAAATAATTACAATGGAGTCTTCTTGGAGGAATAAATTAAGAAGCTTGATCTTTTCTACTAGCTCCCTCACGAGCTACACTATCACCTGAAATCCATAGAAGATGAGTGAGCCTTCAACTCAGTAAGATATGAACATGCAATATGAAAGAAATATACATACGTATATATTAATCCAAAGGAAATATCAATTCCAAGAACATGGGTAAGAATCATCATGTGGTTAGGCTTACAAGAACAGAAGTGCTCACAATCGAATAGCACTATCAAGTAATATGGTAGAACTACAGAGTGCATCAGTAGCCATGCTACCTATCACAACAGAGCGTATCGGTAGTCCTTGCTACCTTATCGCAAACGCATGCTTGGCCAGGCATACGCTTACAGCTCATGATCCCTTCTAGGTGGAACAATAATAAAAACCTTATCAGCTAGGTTCCCAAAGTGCACAATGGACCAATGAATTTATTCTCATTGGGAAGAGCGTTCTATCCATAGGGTCATATAGTTTCAATTTCACAAGAATCATATTGGTCACAGGACCATCAACATATATCATAAATTTCAGTCAAGTTTAACAAGTAGGAATCATATGAACTTGATACAACAAGGTTGATCAATATATATATATATATATATATATATATATATATATGGTAATCACATGAAACAAATGGTAACTTTCTGTTTTAGGATACCATAGAATTTTCATTTAATAGTTCGATAATACAATATCAAGTATATGAGAATTATGTGGATGAACAATTAAGAATGCTTGGTCATATCATTTCAAAGAAATAATAAATAAATGCAATGTTCATACTTACTTCTGCACAATTTATCCTTGAATTTCCTTTAACAATTTGCTCAACCACAATCTCCTCAATTTCCTTGATTTTCTTCTCTTAAAAAATTTCCCCAAATATTCAAAATTAGGGTTTTCCTAAATTAATAATACTCAATATGATTTCTTAACATTTAACCATCTTAGAGTTTCTATTTTTGATTCCCAACATCAATTTAATTCATCTCTTAAAGAAAATCTGCAATTTACTTCGAATTTTACTGTTCATGTTACTATTCATGACATCCCATAAATTCTGATTTTTTCAATATTAATTACCATTAATAGTTTCAAATTGCTTGCAATAAATTCTATATACCCATAATTAACTATTCTAACTACCAGACTTAATTAATCTAAAAGAAAATGACATTTGAAGAAAATTTACCTTATTTCTTCAAAACTAAATTTCCTGAGATAATTTGCTTGAAACTAACGATTACTGCCTTAAAATATGATAATCTAGAGGTTTAATGCATTAATTTTGAGTATTAATGCCTTAGAAAATAAATAAAACTATTCTGAAAAGAACTGAAGAAGAACGAAGAGAAGAAGAAAGAAAAACTGTGAAGAAAATTACTACCGGGCACTTGATTAAATAGGCTATTGCCCAAAATCCCGCTCGCCAGCTCACCTCGCCAACCCGCCTCGGCAATGCTACCTCACATAAGCTAGCTCGCAATTCCCACTTCGCCAATCTGCTCCTGCAATGCCACTTTGCATAAGACACTTCACTAATCCCACTTCGCATATCCAATTCGCATATGTCACCTCGCATATGCTGCCTCGCTAAACTCTCCTCGCGAACTCTTCTTCGCATATGCCATCTCGGCAATGCCTCTTCGCCAACTCGCTTCGCCTATCTCCCTCTTCGCCAACTCGCTTCGCCTATCTTCCTCTTCGCATATGCCACCTCGGCAATGCCTCTTCGCATAATGCCATCTCGCCTATTCCTCTTCGCCAAATTCCTCTTCACCTAACTCTACTTCGCATATGCCACCTCGCATATGCTTCTTCGCCAAATTCCTCTTCGCCAAACTTCACTTCGCATATGCCTCTTCGCCAATTGCCATCTCGGCAATCTCTCTTCGCTACTTCGCTTGCTTGCATTGCCAGCTCTCAAATGCCACCTCGCATTCTGCCGGCTCGCAATTACCAGTCTCTACCAAGCTGAAACCCTTCCTCGACAACTTATACTTAATTATCTAGCAAATGAGTTACAAATATCCAAACTTCCTGATTCTTTTTGTCACTTAAAATAGACATCCAGGGGTTCAACATATCCAAAATTCAAATCACAAAGTTAACTACACAAACCAAGATGACTCTCTAAAGTTCACCTTAACTTACTGCCCAAAATCCATCCGAACAGACCTGAGAAATTACACTCTCTATTGAGTTATACTTATCCAAATCTCCTGAAATTTTACATCCAACAACACAACACATAAAGGAATATTTCTTATGTTTATACTTTTAGCTCAAACAGCCTCAATCATTCTCAGAAAATTCAAACATTCACAGATTTTTTGCAGAAATACTAAACCAGACAAGTCCTGCTCAAGGAGGCATAACTCCTCTCACACACAGAATTTCACCAAACCATTTTACAGAATTAAAGATGAGATATAAACCTACAACTTTTATTTTTTACACTTTACCAAATTATTTCTTTAAAATCATGCAGTCAGCTTCACCAAATCCTGCAACCAGAAATTTTTGGATTTTCCTCAAACATTCATATCTTCAATTAATTAAATTCAACAACATACAATTAATTAAAATAACAAAAATTACAGATATTACATATATATATATATATATATATATATATATATATATATATATATATTCATGTTTCTGAGAAATATACTCTTAACTGTGGAAATAAGGGCCACTATATAAAGGACTGCAAAGTACCTAAGAAGATACAATCAATTTACTCACATGTGAGTGAAATTTTCATTTCTAATTATGTTTTTGCAACAGAAATCATCCTTTGTGGATTGTAGATTTAGGAGCAACATATCATATGATGAAAGATAGTGAGGCCTTTATAGATTTTCTTCGATTGTCCATTGGGGCATGATGATACTTTTGCGTGGCATTATTTTTAAAAATATAATAAATTTTATGATAATTATTCTATATATGGTTTTGTGAAAGTTGGTTAGAATAATTAATTATTATTTTGCATAGATTATTATATTACTATTGATTCTTACATATTATCCAAAACTTGATTGGAAAATTAGTAACCTTTTGGCTCAAAATTCTATGTAAATTATTATTAATGTATAATTAATTGCAAAATAATATGACATGTATAGTTGTAGTATTAATAAAATGCGTAAATAATGTCTCTTTTATATTGTGTATCTACTTAAAATGAATTCTACTTCAAAAAATATAGTTATATAGCTTAACAAAAGTGAAGAGCAGAGACAACTATGAAATCTGGATTATGAGAATCTAGTATGAACTAAAACAACAATAGGCTCTTGAACATCTAAATGTTATTAGGGATGGATTAATCAATAAGGTAATATGACCCAGCATAGACAAGATCGTGAGACTTATGCAGCTTGAAAAAAAGAGAACTATTTGGCTCACATCACATTTCTTAATGCTATGAATAATGACTTTACGAAGGAGTTTTGTCGCTATAAATATGTTGTGGACAAGTTTGATAATGTAACTGCCACAAAACTTTGTTCATTTACTATCAATTTTAAAACTTACAAGAAGTGCTTAGAAAATAATATGATAAGACACTTAAGAGAGATGTATAATATGATTACTGAGTTGCATGATGTTGGTAATGTGTTGACTGATGAGCAAAAGGTCCAAGCTGTCATTTGTTCTTTTGCCTAAAAGTTGGGAGCATATGAGGATGCACCTAACTCACAATGAAAATATTAAAACTCTTTAGGATGCTTCTCGCCATTTGAAGCTTGAGACTGACTGACTTGATGCTATGCAATCAAGTGTTAAAGTACATATGACTAGGTTTAGCTCATATGGAGCTTCGGACAATAAGCAAATGAGGTTCAAGAAAACTACAAGGCCTAAGAAAACCAACAAGGAAAGGTTGAGCATCTTTGGAAGAGAAATATTGCAAATGTTAAATGTTTTAACTGTGGAAATAAGGGCCACTATATAAAGGACTGCAAAGTACCTAAGAAGATACAATCAATTTACTCACATGTGAGTGAAAATTTCATTTCTAATTATGTTTTTGCAACAGAAATCTCCCTTTGTGGATTGTATATCTAGGAGCAACATATCATATGATGAAAGATTGTGAGGCCTTTGTAGATTTTCTTCAATTGTCCATTGGGGCATGATGAATTTTTATATGAAACAACACACGTGTTAAAGTAAAAAAGATTGACAATTGCAAATTAGTTTTGCATAGCTAGTAAAACTTACTCCTACATGATATCTTTTATGCTCCAAAAATTTAACGAATTTTGATTTCTGTTTTTGGTTTAGCTTAGACTTGGTTTCTATTGGTATTTCTATGATATTAAGTATATTTATATTTGGGACAAACATTTTATGGTTATGGTTATGTTTTGAACATTTTCTTGTTATAGATATTGCAAATAGTGCAATTTTAATGTTATTTTTCTTAATTACAGTTTGGCAAAATTATGAGAATGATATGAATGTATGGCATGCTAGACTGGTTATATTGGCCAACAATGAAGGAGTCGTTTAACTAAAATGAGTCTTTTAGCTAATTTCAATAAGGTAAAATTATCTACCTATGAGCATTGTCTAGTAAGAAAATGTCACACCCCAACTCCAGTGGTGCGATGGTCCTAGGGCAAGGGTAGCCTTAAGGCCACTATAAACCCGTAGAACTCCCCATTCTGAATCTTACATACATTTATCATATATATATATATATATATATATATATATATATATATATATCATGCTATAACATATCATAATCCATTCAAGCATAAATCATTTCTTTACTATATCATTCCATGAATAATATTCTCTTGTTCCTTACTGATCAAAAGATGCATCTCACATCACTAAGGAACAAGATATCCTAAAAAATAATCGTTCATACATCAAAATATTATCATCCTCTAATTGACTAACCACAGAGCTCTAGAATATACTCCAATACATATTATATCATAATACCATTAATAATTATACAAAGTGTCTCAAAAGAATAATTACAATAAAGCTTCTTCGAGAAAATAAGTCAAGAAGCTTGATCTTCTCTGCTAGCTTCCTCACGAGCTAAACTATCACCTGAAATCCACAGAAGAGGAGTGAGCTTTCAACTCAGTAAGATATGAACATGTAGTAGAAAGGAATGCATGTACATACTCATATCAATGTGAAATTTAGGGAGAATATTTATGTCAAGAATATAATCAAAATCAGAATATAGTTAAGTTTCAAGAAATCAAAAGTGCTCACAATCCAATAGCACTATCAAATATCATGGTAGAACTACAGAATGATCGATAGCCATGCTACCTCTCATAACAGAGCGCATCAGTAGTCCTTGCTACCTTATCACAAACGCATGCTTGGCCAGGCATACGCCTAGAGCTCCTGGTCCCCTCTAGGTGGAACACTGGTACAGA
>CANXYC011436313.1:0-17582 GCA_948193065.1 Aleurites moluccanus
GTTAACATATGCATTCATATTCTAACAGGGATGCAAATGAGATGGTAAGCTTATATGATTTGGCATATGAATAAATAATATGACAGGGAATTATTATATTATTGTGATATGAATTGTATTTGGAGGTTGAAAGGGAATTAGATGTTGATAATAGAAGTGTTAGGTTGTGTTTACTATTTGGGTAATGTTAATATTACAGGGGAAACTCTGTCCGATTTTCTGTAAACTTAAACTGTTTTTGAAAAAAAAATTATATGTCATAAAATGGTTAAATGAAATGAAACTTGTAATTTGGGTTCTTCGAGGTACCGGTATACATTATTCCCGTGCCCTAGGACGGTCATAGCCCTATAGAGTGGGTTGTGTGTTACCACGTGAGTAGATATTTGAGTAAGTGAATATTCATAACTTACCATATATAACTTTTAACTTAATGTGATTGGATTGATACCATAAAAAATATAATTTTATACAAATTTTTGATTTAGCTATAATTACATTAAATTTATTTTCATTATATATATAATAAATGTCAAATTATATATATATATTGATTTTTTACTGTTTAATAGGTTCAATCTCGGTCGAATTTTTAATTTTTTATTTTCACCAGATCTTTAATCAGTCTTATTATAAAAACATTTACAAAAAGTGGGTTCTTCAAATTAAATAAATGGAATTATCAATCATGAATATAAGTGGAAAACTTTAAGCTAATATAAGTTTAATTTGTAATTTGTTGGATTTTACATAAAATTTGAATGATTTTGAATTGTTTAAAAATTAATTAATTTATATAATTTGTCGGCTTGATTTAAATATGTTTTATTTTTATTTTATTTAAAGTGTGATTTGTTTTATCTAAAATAAATTAAGTTATTTTTATTTTATTTAAAGTGTGATTTGTTTTATCTAAAATAAATTAATAAAACTATAATTTTTATATTGAAATTAAATTAATAAAAATATAATTCAACCTTAAAAAAATTCATGAATTTATTTGAATTTGATTCAAAATCTTTTTTAAAAATAATTCAATATAAAAATCTAGGAAAAAAAAAACAACACCCAAAATTATCTGAATTCAAATTGAATTGAATATACAATAACCTAACAAAACTTGCCTTGCGCTTCTAAAGTCTGAAGGAAAAGAAAAAAATTATTTAAAAAAAGAAAAGGGGAGAAAAAAGAGAGGAATTGTCACCTTCATTGGATTAGTGATGCATATGATAAATTGAAGTAGATGATTTGAAATTCTATCATTCTCCGTGAACTACTGCTACGCAAGAAGGTACGCACTTTTTAAATTTTTTAATGTAAAATTATTATTTAATTTTTATAATTTATAAAATTAATAAAAATGATTATTTTATTTTAAAAAATTAATTTTTTAGTTTTTAATAAAATATTATTTAATTATATATTCTTCTATTTTTTTTAAAATTTTTAAGATAAATTATTATTTAATTTTTGATATTTATTAAAATTAATAAAATATTTTTTTTATTTTAAAAAATTAATTTTTTAATATCTAATTTATAGTGTTAATTTTTAAAATTTTTACCCTATTTCTAAATGTAAGGAGTTGTCCCTTTCTCAAAAATCATGTATCCACCTTAGTGAAAGCCAAGAGAAAACTCCAAAAAAGAAGAGTGGAATTAATTATGGACAAATTATTCTTGAAATTGCTAGAAATTAATTAAGAATTTGGGGGAAAATAAAAGAAAGAAATTAAAAGAATGGCAGATAATAGCAATGGTCAAGTGGGAAAAAAAATTAAATTAAAACAAAGAGAAAGGATGTAAGTGGGGAATTTGATTTTATACACGAACATTAGCATAAATCAATAAAAAAGAAGAACTATCAATCAAAGATTGAATCTGCAACTTTTAGAGCACCCAATCATATTAAGTTATTAGTCTAAAAGTCCATTGAGTTTGAAATGTAGACAAGTCCAAGTCCAAAATTTGTTTTGTAGTGTAAAATTTATATATTTATGTATGAGAATTTTTCCCTAATATATATTTACTCTGAAATAAAATGGAGAAAAAGTTAATAATAAATAGCACATTTTTCAAAGGGGGCAGAAGGTCTAAAGTGCAGAGCCAGTAGAGAGCAAGTGGTGAGTGTGTCATCCCTTACGTTGAGTCAATGAGTTTTAATTGCTGCTTTTACTGTCTTTGGGGTGCGAAACTCTCGCACACAGCACAAATATGGATAATGTCAAACAGTTTCTATTTACTATTTTGCTTCTGCTTCTGCTTCTCAAAGTCAGCTCTTGCATGCATGAATGTTGTTTTTTCTTAAGATTTTCTTTTTTTGTAGACTTACCCATTAATTAAATGCCAATTTTTTTCTTCTTCATGTGTAGGAAATTAAGATGAAGAGGAATAAAGTAACAATGTGGATAAGGTAGGTTGATGATGATATATAATTGGCTTTAATTGTCATTGTGTGTGAAATTTATAGAGCTATAAATCTTAGTAGGTCAAATTTAAAGCTATATATAAATAAATTAATTTCTTTGCATATTACTTAAAATATCTACTTCTCTTTGCATATTATCACATGCCAATTTTGCATCTTTCAACTCAAAAATCAGGCAAAAGGAATATCTTCCATTTGAGATGTGATAGATCAATTATTGAGTAGTGGTTTAAGGCTTTTAAGTGGAGTTTCCTATTTAAAAATATGTTGAGGATTGAAATCCAATTCCCCATTGATATAGAATGTATAGGCTTCTATTTAATTACAAATCAATTCAAAGTTTTGGATTATATATATATATATTATATCTTTATTTTGATATTTATATATGAAGATATCCACCCATTAGTTTAAAATGCACATTTTGAACATTGTAATTACTTAATAGAGTAATTATAGTTTGATGGTATTTTTAGACTAACTTATGCACCCCAACTTAATTTTTTTTAATATAATCATATAGTATTCAGGTTTATTGTGACTGATTAATTTACGCTCGAATTGAAATGAATAAAAAAATAAAATAAAACTCTTTCAATATGTAAGAGAAGAGCTTATCATAATAAAGGGAAGTGTCTATCACAATAGAAGAAGCATCCATATTAAATTAAATTAATATGAATTTTTTATATTTTACATCAAAACGATGGAATTTTGAATCATAGTAATTTTTTCTCTTTAATAGATAAATATATATTAACATTGAAACATAAAAGGCATTTCCATTTGTTTAAGTTACAATATTTTTAAAAGTTTTTTACTATTTAAGAAAAATTGTAAAGAAAAATCCTAACATTTTGTTTAGGTAATTAAAGATAATATGAAAAAATGCTAATTCTATGTCTAAATTAATTTATTTTATTATATATTACATAAAAAATTAAAATAATAAAATATTTTATGCTAAGATCACAGAATTTTAAGCTTGATTATATAAATTATCTCAAAAATAATAAATTTAAACTTGTTATGACAATAAATACAAATATAATTTATAATAAACACTTGTAATATCATTAGTAAAAGGAAGAGAGGTATATATGTATGAGATAAAAATATATGAAGAAAAAATAATATAAGTATTTTTTTATTGAAAAAATAAATAAAATAATTATATTAATTAAAATATTTTACTTTTTTTTTTTTTTTTAATTTGATATATATATATATAAAATTTATATATTTATTATAAACAAGAATTTTCCTTATGTTCTACATTAAAATTTTACTGAGATTTCAAGATATCTTCGAAGTAACCTTTTCCTGCCCACCTGTCTTGCTTAGCTTCCAGGGCTTTTTCTTTATCCGTCAGATAATAAAATGAAAAAAGATTTCAATTATTATGAATAATAAAAGGCATTTTATTTGTTGTTGTTAAAATTAGATTGGATGGATCGATTAAATTAAAAAAATTAAGAATCGAATTAATAATCGGTTTGATTAATTTTTAAAAATCTGTTCCTCAAAAATTGATTAAAAAATTAGTGAATCAGCTGGTTAATCGGTGAATTGGTCAAATCGAATTGATTTTTCTGATTTGAGCGGGTCAATTTTTTTAATTTTTTTTAATTTTTTAATTTTTGATCAAAAATAATAAATGTCAAATTATATTTATTATCATTATATATATAATAAATGTCAAATTATATATACATATACATATACATGTATATCGATTTTTTTTTCAGTTTAATCGGTTTAATCTCAATCAAATTTTTAATTTTTTGTCTTCACCGGTTCGATTTTAAAAACATTGATTTACTAAAAAGTAAGAAGGAAATGAGATGAAATATAAAAAAAAGAAGAAAATATATTCAATTTTATCTTTTCCTCTCAAAACACCAAATAATAATAATTATCATTATTATATTATGATTTATTTTATTTTATTTCATAATATATAAAAGAATACTTAACTCAATTTAATTTTAATTTTAAAATTAAATTATTCAATTAATTTTGAGGTTAAATTGAGTTAAGTTGAATTTTATATCTTTTTTATTATACTCAGTCTTAATATCAAAATTAATTGAAATTAGTTATGTGAATTTTTTATTTTCACTCCAAATAATTTTAAGTAATATCTTTTGATAATTTAATACATCTAAATTATAATGTTTTCATTTTCTTCAAGTTAATTTAAATTTACATTTTTTTTTATTTTATTCAATCTTTTTAATCGAAATATTTTTAGTTTTTCGCTTCACGTGTATAAATCATTTTAATTTTAATTTTTTATTTTTTACTCAATTGATATGATTCTTACTTTATTTATAATATTTTCATTACTTATTTTATTTATTATACTGCTTTTTAAAATAATTTCTAATTAATATAATTATTATTTTTATTTTATTTTTTTAATGTTTTGAAAGGAAAAGATATAACTGTATATCATGATAAAAGAATACAAATAATTATTTAAGAATCATAAACGATTATGCTAAAACTTCAAAATTATTATTTTTTTCTCTCTATTCATTTACTTTATTTATTTCACAGAAGCAAAAATCAAACTGAAATTGTAAAAAAATTAATGTGATACAATTAACATATCATAATAAAAGAAAAAGGCAAATAAAAACCAAATCTTTAGAAAACAGAATATAATTACAATTATACACGTGGCAATAAGGAATCTGCACAGTACAGTATTATTACAACTGAAAAACGTAGACCAATTTTTGGATAAGGCCATAACCTACTATTTTGCCACTTGCACTCTACTCTTCTATTATAAATTCTCATGCAAACTCGATTAAAAAAACCCCAAATTAAACCAAACTCAACTCTTTCTTGATTTTCCACCACCACCACTGCTCATGGCAGCTCAATCTACCAAAGAAACCAAAACCCCTTCCTCTCTTCCACCGCCGCTAGCGGTGGAGACACCACCTCTCAAGCCAAGCCCACTAAAAAAGATTGTAATGGTTGCTTCAATTGCTGCTGGTGTTCAATTTGGTTGGGCTTTACAGCTTTCTTTATTAACCCCATATGTTCAGCTTCTTGGCATTCCTCACACATGGGCCGCTTTCATTTGGCTTTGTGGGCCCATTTCTGGATTGTTAGTCCAGCCTATTGTCGGTTACCATAGTGACCGGTGCACCTCCCGTTTTGGGCGGCGGCGTCCATTTATTGCTGCTGGCTCCGCTTTTGTTGCGGTTGCTGTTTTCCTAATTGGATATGCAGCCGATCTTGGACATCTTTCTGGTGACTCTCTTGGAAAAAGCCCGAAAATCCGAGCAATTGCCGTTTTTGTTGTCGGGTTTTGGATTCTTGATGTTGCTAATAATATGCTTCAAGGTCCTTGCAGGGCTTTACTCGCCGATCTTTCTGCTGGTAATCAGAAAAAAACAAGAACGGCTAATGCTTTATATTCTTTTTTTATGGCCGTCGGTAACGTTCTTGGTTTCGCAGCTGGATCTTACACCCATTTGTATAAAATGTTTCCGTTCACCAAAACTACAGCTTGTGATGTTTACTGTGCAAACCTGAAATCTTGTTTTTTCATTTCCATTGTTCTGCTTTTAAGTCTTACGATATTAGCTCTCTGTTATGTTCGTGAAAAAATCTGGTCGCCTGAACAGAAAAATTCTGGTGCTGTTGGTGACGGTGATGATGATGAAACGGCATCGGAATCAACTCCGATGCCGTTTTTCAGTGAGATTTTAGGTGCTTTAAAAAATCTACAAAGACCCATGTGGATTTTACTATTAGTTACTTGTTTAAACTGGATTGCTTGGTTTCCATTCTTGTTGTTTGATACTGATTGGATGGGAAGAGAGGTTTACGGCGGCGATTCCAGTGGAACCGCTGAGGAGGTGAAGCTTTATGATCATGGTGTTCGTGCTGGTGCACTTGGTCTGGTGCTTAACTCGGTGGTTTTGGGTTTCACCTCCTTGGGTGTGGAGGTGTTGGCTCGTGGGGTTGGCGGAGTAAAAAGATTGTGGGGCATTGTGAATTTTATTTTAGCTATTTGTTTGTTTATGACTATTTTGATCACCAAATTAGCTGAATCCAACCGACGTTTCACCATCATGGCCGGCGGAACCAAAGTGGCCTTGCCACCAAACAGTGATGTCAAAGCTGGTGCATTGACCCTTTTCGCCGTCATGGGAGTCCCTCAAGCTGTAAGTTTTTTTTCTTACTGTCAAATTTGAATTCTCACTTCTAGCTTGTCTTATTTTTTGTTTAATGTAATAAAAATTAAAAAAAAAATATATTATTTCATTAATCATTAAAAAAAATATTTATTTATTTGATAAATTTTAATTTTAAAAACCACTTTAATATATATTTATAAATATTATGTGACGCTAACTTCTATTCACATCTGATTTCTGTCTTTTATATTTTAATGTTGTGCTATTGTCATTTTCTTTCATAATATATTTATATATATATACATAAAAATGTAAATATGTTGTTTCTTGAAAATTGATAGTTAATGGTTGGTCCAGATGATTTTTCTCTGTCAACATATTTAATTCTACCTGTACAATTAATTTTTTTTTTTCTCTCACTATGTTTGCCTTTTATTCTGTCACTTTAATTTTCAATTAATTAATTTAATTTAAAATGCTAAAAATTTACTACACTAATTATATAAATTTATTTCATATATTAAATTAATAAATAATAAAATAATTTAATTAATATATACCTTATGTGCTATTACTAGCACAGTTTAAGGAAAGTATAGAAAAAAAAAAAAAAAAAAAAAAATTGGTGTAAGCCATTAATAATTTTCTGTGTGCATTTATTGGAATTTATCTTGTAGCTTTATTTTGTAATCAATTTCGGAGACATTAACAGATGCTGTTTTAATTGAAATTAAATAAATTACCTTTTAATCTTATCTAAATCTTGAGCCCTAATTGGTGATTCTTTTGAAGTTTTCAAGTCTTTATTGCCTTGAGAATCAAGCATATACTATTTTTAATCGAAATAATTTATCTGTTTTATTTAATATCTCATTTTATATTTCATATTTTTTATATACACTATATTATTAATAAGAAATAATTAATTACTAAAATATTAAAAAAAAAATGATATCACACACTTAAAAATATATGAAATATAATATGAAATATCAAATAAAATAATTGATTCAAATTATACTATTTATTGCTTTATAAAACAATTTTAATTTCTTACTCACTTTTTTTCTAAAAGATAATTCAGTTTATTTTTTTACATAAAAAATTAATTAAAATAATAAATTTTATTTAAATTTTGTTTAATATACCTCTATTCAATAGAAATAGGGATGCAATTAACATTATTTGGAAATAAGCTTTCTTTAATCTTTAATTAATTAATGCAATTAATATATAATTGGTCTTCTATTTATCATTCAAAGACTAATTATAGTTCGCCTTTCATTCTTAGTAAATAATAGTGTTTTTAGTAATTTATGTTCGTTGATACAATGAAATATTAACTAAGGATATATTATAAAATTAATAAATTAATTAGATTTTTAAATAAGAAACTAGACTATAATTAGAGATAAATAAAAAAAAGGAAACAAGACTATTTTTTATGTTTGGAGAGAGAATTTTTTTCATAATTAATTATTTAATTAATACTTAATATTGTAATTAATGACAAATTTTCACTAACTTGTGCAGATAACTTATAGCATTCCTTTTGCTTTGGCATCAATATTTTGTAACAACGCTGGTGCTGGTCAAGGTAATTAAATACATCTTCTTCTTTTTTATTTATTATTATTTGATAGTAAATTAAATTATGAAGTTATTTTAATTTCCTAACACATCTTAATTAATTTTTCAATCTTATTAGGACTTTCTTTGGGAGTTCTGAATCTTTCAATAGTTATACCACAGGTATGATTAATTCTTGTTAACTAAATTTTTTGAGATTCAATATTAAATTAACCCTATTTTTTTTTTTTTAATTGTATTCAATCAAATCTAAAATTAAATTTTAAGATGAAAATAGGACATTCGAAAATTGATATAATCCAACTTAAAATTAATTTAAATAGTCTAAATTTTTTTATTTTTCGAGTTAATTGAACTTAACTTCTAATAGAATTAAAAAAATATTTTTTAATTATGTATTTAAAAATTGATATATAATACAGTCATACTATAAAATGAAAGAAAAAAAAAATCCTCAATTTGAAAATGGGAAACAATAATTGCATAACAAGCTCTAGTGGTGCCTAAGGAACAAAGGTAGATGAATGAAATAGAATAGTTTGCCAAATTTGACCCATCTCTAGTGTTTGATTTAAGAGAGCATATTTTCCAGTAGAAGCACATGAGGACATTTGAGTATGCATGGGCTACGTACAATGCCAGCTTTTTCTAAAATTATTGAAGATAGTCAACATTATAAGACCTTTTTCTTCTTCATCATCAAAACAAAAGCAACCCCATAGCCATATACATACATAAGCAAAGCATTGGATCCCATACAAATGTTGGCTTTGGAAAGTTATAATACGATCCCATTAATTTTTAGAAGTCGGGTAATGGGAGATTTTTTGTTTACTTTTTGATGTTTGGTGGAAAATGGAAATGGAAAAGGAAAAATCCATATTTTGCAGCTTTAACTGAGAGTTAAACTGTTGTTGTAGATGGTGGTGTCCGTAGCAAGTGGACCATGGGATGCATTATTTGGAGGAGGTAATCTGCCAGCTTTTGTGGTGGGGGCAGTAGCAGCCACCGTAAGTGGAATATTGGCACTCACATTACTACCATCTCCAGTACCGGATATGTCCTCCTCCAAGGCTTCAATGGCTGCTTTCCATTGATCTCACCACCACCACCACCATAAATATGTGGATGTAACAGTCAAAAGTTATATATTTTTTTTCTGAGATATGTAACAAAGGCCAAAAAGGGTTATGTCTGTGCTGTTGTAATGGGGTCATCAATGGCCGCAAATGGACATTTTGATGACAGTGAATATTAATGGCTGTACACATCCATATATGCTTAGTCTTGAAGCAATGTTAATATACAATGCTCTTTAGCATATATACATCTTGTTCACTAAATTTTCCATTTCATGTCGACTGACGACAATATCTACAACTAATTTAATTTATATTCCATTAATTAATTTAATATAAAATTAAATGGTCCTCAATTTTTTAAAATTTTTTATTTTTAAATTATATCTTACGTATTTTCATTTATAAAGTAAATATTTCACTCTCAGATTTTCTAAAATTTTACTAATTATTCAAAAGTATAATTATAATATTTCAAAATTATATATATTAAATTTAAATTTAAACACTTCAAAAAATATTTTTTTTTTATTTTTGGAGAAAACTTCAAAATTTAAAAATTGTATATACTATTATTATCATTACAATTATAATTTCTTTTCATATTTATTTTTATCCCCTGATTTTTAAATTTTAATTTGGTCCCCTACATGTTGAAAATTAGGCTAAGTACTTGGAAAATAACTAGTCGTAATTTTGCGTTTTGCAAGGAATTTAATTACAGTTTTTATTTATAATTTCTTAAAATATTTTAAAATATATAAATTATTGTTATTATTTAATTAAATTGTTTAAATTACCTTTTAATAATTTTAAATATCAATAAATAAAATATATATAGGCTAAAAGGATGATAATATATATATATATATATATATATATGAACTTTTAATAAAAAATCTAATATAAAGGTAAATTATTTTTTAATTCCTAAAATTTAACTTAAATAATACTTTCATTTATATTTTTTTTGAAAAACTAACTAATAAATTGTTGTACTATAATTCCCTTTTTTTTTTGTTAAATTTTTGTCAATCCTAACATGTCCCTCTCATTATTTGAAGTATATTTTCTTTATTTTTCTTTTTTATTTAATAAATAAATAAATATTTAGAATATTTAATTGAAAAATATTTTCAAGTAAATATTCATAGAAAAATTAAAAATAAAAAGAAAATAAATTAAATTAAATTTCTGAAAATACCCTTTTTGTTTTTATATATTTAATTTAAAATGAAAATAAATAAAAAAGTATTTTTATTTATTTTAATTTTAAATTAAATATAAAAATTAAATAATAAATAAAAAAGTGCATTTTTTTAAATATAATATAATTTATTTTTATTTTTATTTTTCTATGAATATTTAATTAAAAAATATTTTTCTGTATATTTTAAATATTCATTTATTAATTAAATGAAAAAAGAAAAAAAAAATAAAGAAATTTAAAGAAAATGTACTTTAATTAAGGAGAAAGTCATTTAGAAATTAGACTTTAATTTCTTTTTTTTTTATTTTATTTTTAAGGGAAAATATAAAAAAAAATTATACAAAAAGACACATGACCAAAATAATATATAGAAATTAAATAGTTAATTTTTTTAAAAATAAAAATAAAAATATTAATTAAGTCAAATTTTAAGAATTAAAAAAATTATTTATTTTAATTGTCAGAAAAAAATTCAAAAATATTACATAATTAATTTTTTTTTTTTAAAATACTACTTATTTAAAAATATCTTTTCAAAAATACAACATATACCAAATATATATTAAAAATATATTACACATATATCAAATATATATTAAATATATATAAAAAAAATAATAAAAATAAAAAAAAAAAACAACTATAAAATTAAAAAAAAAAAATAAAAAAATAATATATTCGTGTAATATTCCCATCTATATTCCAACTTATTCTAAGTTGAATTTCTAAACTAACAAGGCCATGTTTCGGCTTTTGCCTCCAAAAGGCCCCATTCAGCCCACTTTGTTTATACAAAGGTGTTTTTCTTTTTCTTTTTAATTATTGACCAAAACATTCGAATATAAATTTTTTTTATTTAAATTAATATTAAAAAATAAGGTTAATATTCTCTATGTATAATTACACAACTTAAATATGACTTTTCAAAGTGTTTAATTAAATAAAATTGATAGTTGGGAGTCTAATTAACTTATAACCCTAAGTGGATAAATTTGGGCCTTTGCCCTAAACCAAAATAAAATATGAAATTTTTGGGTTGAGGATTCCCAAACAATGAATCCCATTGTTCATGTAATAACTAATGAATATGTTAACATGAGGATTGATTTGAACATGTTTAAATAATTTATTATTTAAATTTTTTTAATAAATAAAATTATATAAATTTAATTTATAATTTCAAATTTAAAAATATTTAATAATTTCTTATGATTATTTATTACAATAAAAAATTATATTTTATTTGCACAAATGGAATTTTATTTGATATCCGAATTTGGACACTTTATAATAAATATTATTTTTCTTCGCATTATAAGAAATGTTATTTTAAATATTATCGATAAAATTAATACCTTTTTCGTTTAAAAAAATTAAACTCATTTTTTTTCAATTATTTTAAATTATAAATCATTTTTATTTTTTAAAAAATAATTAATTTATTAATATATCATTATTTAATATATTTCACTATTAATATATTATATTATTACCAACAAATTATTAATTAATTTAATTTAATTATAAATTAAAATATGCATGTGTCTTTTTTATATTTCTCATTAAATAAAAAAATTAGGCTATTGACACATTAGTCAATAATAAAATTTTATTAGTTTTGATATTTAGTATTAAAAATTAAATAATATTATTTTTAAGATAATTATTTATTAATATAAATAAAAAGATATTTGTGAAAATATTAAATAAAAATTATTATTTTAATTAAATTAATTATTTTTTTTAATTTATATATAATTTTATTTTTCGGGATAAATAAAATAATAAAAAAAAAATTAACTGAATTTAGTGATATATTTAATATTTTCTTTATTTTTTTATTTGTGATTTTAGAAATTTATCTATTTTTATTTTTAATTTTTAAAATAATATTTATTTAATTATTTATATATATTTTATTTTTATAATATTTAATTAAAATATAATAATTTAATTTAAAATAAAATTAATGATATAAAATTAAATAAATTATTTTAAATTTAATTAATAAGTATTTAAATACGAGTGTAAGCCTAAAAGAAAGAGGAAACAGAAAGAAAGAGTAATAACTAATAATAATGTTTGGTGCCCTGTGTCCAGCTTTCCCTCCCGAACTGCTATCTGTCTCAGTTCTCAACACTTGACAGACAAGCGTCACAGAGCCAAACCTGAAACTTGTTTGGGAGTTTACAATAATAAAAGCATACGTACCCACCGAAACTGAAAAACCTTGTCTCTTTGTTCTGTTCTTTTTGATGGATTTCTCCGCCTCCATTGATCTATCTTCTTCTTCTTCTTCTTCTTCTCTCTACCCTTATGCTCTTCTCTTCAATGGCTTCTCACTCATACCAATTTCCAATTACTTGTTGACGTTTGCGTTTTTCTTGTTTGTTTTTCTGTACAATTTCTTCGAGTTTCATTTCTTTCAAGATTTCTTCTCTGGGTTCCGTGGAGCCGCCATTGGTCTTACCTACAATCGTTCATCTCCAATCTATGACGGCGTCGTTTCCCACTGTAAAATCCTTCACGGCAGGTGAAAAAGTTTGCACTTTTTTATTCAATGTGGAAAAATCGATTTATTTAGCCTTTGTTTCTGAAATTTGTGTTTTAATTCTCTGTTTTATTAGATATTTGGCAACCCCTTGGCTTTCCAGTCCTCATTTTCAAACTTGTTTCTTGAATGTCTTCGGTAGGCCTCCGGTTTTCAGCTATAGAAGGTTGTCATGGTTATTGTTATTGCTGCTTTTTTTTTTTTTAAAAAGGAAAAGGTTTTTTTTTTTGGGTTTGATTGTAGGTTTGTTTTTATCTAATAAACGTTTATGTTGATGGATTTTCAGACAAATCTTTAATGCTTCTAATGGTGGAACAATTGCTTTGGACTGGTTTATGCATTCTAATTGTAGCTGGAATTCTTCGATAATTAGTGTATTCAATTAGCAAACTTCATACTAAAATACAATCAACTTATTTATTTAAGTGCCTGTGTAATTGGGCCAATTGAAAATTTATGGTACCAAAGTGACTTCAATTGAAATTAAAGGGCTTAATTAATTGACTTTAAGTGAAAAGTTCAAGTGCTAATTTGAGCATTTGGCCTAAGATATGACAATGATTCCTTCAATTTTCTAATTGTAGTATTTATTCTTCCTTTCTTCAATTTTTTTTTTTTTTGGGTTTCCAATTAATAAAGTTCATTGTCATTACAGTTTCAGAAGATGGTTTTCTCATGAATAATGCCATTTCTAAAGATGACACAACTCCTATTGTAGTTGTGATTCCTGCCTTGACAAGTGACTCTTCTACTACTGTAAGTTAGAAACTCTGTTAATCTACTTGCAATTTTGCTGTATTTTTTTTTTTAAATTTTTATCTTTTATGTGCTTCTGGAAACTTTTTCAGTTTCTTGCTTTTTTCTATTCAAATATTCCCCCTAAACATAAGTAAATATATATTAGATAAATAAAAATGATGATGACAGAGATGGAATTGAGATTTAAAAACAATTATTGATACCCTTTTGTTCTTCTTAAATGTTTTAAATGCCTGCTAAAGCAGGTTAATGGATGCCTGCTAAATGCTAATACTTGTTTATTTTATTCTATATGAACTATAGCACATGATGCTTGTATATTTGTATTCATGCAATAGGTTAATGATACACAATTTTCTTATTTGATGTGATTTTTAGTCTATAAAGAACCTTGTCTTCAATATAGCGAAACGTGGGTGGAATGTTGTTGTTAGCAATCATTGAGGACTGGGTGGTGTTTCAATTACTGTAAGTTTCTTTCTTTCAGTTTAATGAATACATAATCTATATTCAGGTTAAGAAATATAAAATAACAAGTACTGTATTTGATATAGAAATTTAGGTGATTTACAACAACCATTATGTGCGGATATAATACCAGATTATATTTATATAGTGAATTAATTTATTTGCAGAATATTGAGTTTCAGTTTATCTTGCTTTAATTGCTCATTTTATTAGTCCTTTTTAGTTGTGTTACACCATAACTTGATTCTCCAAAGCTTGATGGTAAATCTATTTTCGTTTGCAGTCTGATTGCTTTTATAATGCTGGATGGACAGAAGATATACGGGAAGTCATTAACTATCTTACTCATGAATTTCCCAAGGCTCCTTTATTTGCCATTGGAACTAGTGTTGGTGCCAATGTTCTGGTAAGTTGTTTTTGTTCATTTTGTATGTTTGAGAATTTAATTTCCTGAATTTTGCAGGGCTTAGCTCACAGTTGTTGTTTGGGGTTTCTTGGTAACAAAGGAAGCTTCCTTGTTCATATTGCCTTGAAATAAATTATTTACTGTTCATATTAATCTCTCCGTGTCAAATTCTGTGTAGTTATTACTCAAAAGATATAGTTGTTCATAGCGACTTCTTGATCAAATTTGTGGCATCTGACAAAACTATTGACAGCTTATTATTTATGCTGATGCTTTATTTTGAATAATTTGCTTTCAGGTAAAATATCTTGGGGAGGATGGAGAGAGGACTCACATTACAGGGGCTGCAGCCATTTGTAACCCGTGGGATCTGTTGGTCAGTGTTTTAGCTTAACAAAAACTCTAAAGTAGTTTAATGTTCCATGACAAATCTATTTTTTCTTTCATTTCATAATTATTAATTATTTTATACTTTTGCAGATTATTGATAGATTCTTATACCGCAGGCTATTGCAAAAGTTCTATTGCAGGGCTTTAGCAATTGGCCTTCAAGGTTATGCAAAATTGTATGTTTGTTTTAACCTTTTCAATTGAGTTATTGATGGTGAAATCTAGATAATGTTGCTTAGTAAAATTACTATTAAGATCTTTTCCTTCTGTTTTCAATGGATTTTAAGATAAATTTATATATGTGCTTAGGCATTAGAATGAGTTTTTTGTTTGACCTGATATGAAAAGGTTCCGTATGATAATTGCAGACACAAGTCTTGACTTACTCGTCTTGCTAATTGGGAAGGCATAAAAAAGGTTGGTTTTTCACAAATTCTTGATAATCTTCTGCATACAAGGGAATTTAGTGTGTTCACGTTAATCGTCAAATCTGCAGAGCAAATGAAGTAGTTGATTGCTAGAATTACTCTTTTCTATTGTGACTTTCAGCCTTTTCAGTTGGTATAGGTTCCATCTTAATTTAGTTTCCCATCTGGCAAAGATTCTAAAATGTAGTTTTCATTACATCATAATCACTGGTTACATACTATGCTCAAGGCAATATTTTCTATTTTATAATCTTCATCACAAAAATTTTCATGATAGCGGGTATTTTCAGATAATATATGTTTGACATTGACATTTTTGTGATTACATGTATTATCTTTCTTGTCTCCTCTAACAATTGCTTTTTTTTTTTCTTGATTATGTTTTTGTGCTTTGAAAGTCACGTTCTATTCGAGATTTTGACAACTATGCAATCTGCCTTGTTGGGAAATTTGAGGTATCAGTATTTGAAATTTTCATGATTTTATCTAGTTCTTTATATTTCCTTCTCTTCTGCGAGTAACGAAAAATATCATACTATTATCTCAGACTGGATACATACTACAGGCACTGTAGCAGTTCCCATTACATTGGGAATGTGTCAGTACCACTACTCTGTATCAGTTCTCTGGTTGATCCAATCTGTACAGTGGAAGCAATTCCTTGGGATGAATGCAGGTGGAGCTACTAAATTTCTGTTTTTAAGTTATTTTGCCTCTTAAATAGCATATTTCCATTTATTTTGAGGACCTATATATATGTGTGTGTGTGTGTGTGTGTGTGTAGACATGCATTTACATGCTTTTCCCTTTTGGCAGAGCAAATAAAAATATTGTTTTGGCCACATCAAATCATGGAGGACATCTTGCATTCTTTGAAGGACTAACTGCAACTAGCCTGTGGTACTTATAAGTTCTATGATATTGGGATGTAGTTTGTTACTGGAGATTTGTTCAGTAGATTCATGTGCTGTCACTAAATTGTGATCCTTGAGAAAGAAAAGTTGCGCTGACCTCTGATTTTTTGCCACGAGTACCTTTGGTTTTATCAATTTCTGCTTTCCTGTCTCTCTCTGTTTTGCAGGTGGGTTAAGGCTGTTGACGAATATCTTGGTGTTCTACACTCTAGTCCTTATATGCATGTACAGAAGGTGCATTTCGTACCGACGCCCTGATTAAAATACTGTTATATCAGATATTTGAGTCGTGGTTGTAAATGTTGTCTTTTAATCTTATAGATAATAGAATTATAGGTTATAACATTTGAGGCTTACGAGATTGATTTCTTCTTCTCCGCATTCCACAATATTCAATTTAGTGGACTTTCTGGTTTCTGCCAATTGATACTTTTTTCTTTTATTGTATTTGCAGGAGCAAACTTCTAGCACGCATTCATCAGAGGGAACTTCAATTGATCAGGTCCCATATTTGAATGTTGCAGAAGATGGAATGGTTGCCGCAGTTGATGCTGAGTTAACAAGAGATCACGTGTTTGAAATACCTCAAAAATTACAAAAGCTTCATCAGGAAAAAACTTATAAAATGATTTCTGTTGTAGAACAAGATGAGCATCATACAGAAGCAAGGTCTGATTTTTGCATCAAGAACTGCTAGAAGACTTCTAAAATCATATTTCTGTACGAAAAGGATGATAAGTATGGTTTCTAGCTTTCATCGCTGTTGTAACAAGTTGGCCAATACTTAGAAGACGGTTCCATGATCTTCTAAGCTATGCCGCCTAGCTACATTTCCATGCTTGTAGAGTAATTAATAATAATTCACCCAGTACTTTCTAAGTTTCTTTGTTTACTCCTATGTTGTCTTCCTTAGTGAGTGTTGTGCATGTGCAAACTTTTGAGTTATGATTTGGTAGCATTCACCATACTTACATTTGGAGAAGAAACTAAGATTTTCCTCCATTTTCTCCAAAAATCATTTAGATACTCTCCACAACCCAAAAACACAGTACCCAGAATGTTGGGTTTATTAAATAACCCTAATTTATGTTCTAATATAAATCCTAATAGGTAAAGGACCTTTGTAGTGGGCCTAATGGGCAAGAGCCCATTAACTGGTTCAACCCTAGTGTAAACCTATATATATGCTAGCTGGGG
>CANXYC011436395.1:0-27282 GCA_948193065.1 Aleurites moluccanus
AGCTAGGTTCCCAAAGTGCACAATGGACCAATGAATTTACTCTCATTGGGAAGAGCGTTCTATCCATAGGGTCATATGGTTTCATCTCACAAGAAACATATTGGTCACAAGACCATCAACATATATCATAATTTCAATCAAGTTTAACAAGTAAGAAGCAAGTAGGAATCATGTGAACTTGATCTAAGAAAATTTGACCAAGTCGCTTACAATATATATATATATATATATATATATATATATAAACATATACATGGTAATTTCATGAACAAATGGTAAATCTCAGTTTTAGGATATCATAGGATTTTCAATTAACAGTCCGGTAATATAATATCAAGTATACAACAATCATATGGGTTAACATTCAAAATACTTGTTAATATTATCTCAAAGAAACAATGGCAAATGCAATGTTCATACTTACCTCTACATAATTTATCTCTGAATTCCTTTTTGTAATTGGCTCAACACAATTCTCCTCAATCTCCTTGGTTTTCTCCTCCTAAGACATTTTCCCCAAATATTCAAAATTAGGGTTTTCCTTAATCAATAATACTCAATATGATTTCTTAATAATTAACCATCTTAAAGTTTCTATTCTTAATTCCCAACATCAATTTAATTGAACTCTTAAAGAAAAATCTGCATTTAATTCGAATTTTCTGTTCATATTACTATTCATGACAGTCCATTAATTATGATTCTTCCAACATTAATTACAATATATAACCTTAAAATGCTTGCAATAAATTCCTTACACCCATAATTAATTACTTTGATTGCCAGACTTAATTAATCTAACAAAAAATAAAATTTGAAGAAATTTATCTTATTTTTCCAAAAACTGATTTTCTGAGATATTCTGCCTGAATCTGACAATTACTGCCTTAATATATAATAATCTAGAGATCTAATGCATTAATTTTGAGTATTAATGCCTTAGACAAGAAATGGAACAAATCCTAGAAGAATAGAAGAAGAACGAAGAAAAGAAGAAAGGAAATCGTGCAAAAAATCGCTATTGGGCACTGGGTTAAATAGGCCATTGCCCAAAATCCCGCTCGCCAGCTCGCCATTCCTAGCTCGCACTTCCTAGCTTTTATTTCCCACTTCACCAATCTGCCCCGGCAATGCCTCTTCGCATATGCTGCCTCGCCAAACTCTCCTCGCGAACTCTTGCTCGCATATTGCATATGTCGCCTCGTATATGCCACCTCGGCAATACCTATTCGCCAACTCTGCTCGTGAACTATCACCTCGCACATTCCCTCTTCGCCAAATTCTGCTCGCGAACTGCCACCTCACACATTCCCTCTTCGCAGAATGCCTCTTCGCATAATGCCACCACACCTAATGCCACCTCGCCTTTTCCTCTTCGCCAAATCCTTCTTTGCATATGCCACCTCGCATATGTCTCTTCGCCAATTGCCACCTCAGCAATCTCACCTCGCCACTTCGCCACTTTGCATTGCCGGCATGCAAATGCCACTTCGCATTTGCCGGCTCGCTAGCACCAATCTCTGTTGAGTTGAAACCTTCCTTCGACAACTTACACTTTGCCAGCTCGCAAATAAGCTACAAACATCCAACCTTCCTGATTCTTTTTGCTACTTAAAATAAATATGCAGGAGTTTAACATATCAAATATTCAAATTACAAAGGCAATTACACATACAATGGTAACTCTCCAAAGGTCACCTAGACTTACTGCCCCAAAATCCATCCGGACAGACTTGATAATTTCCACTCTCCACTGAGTTATACTTTTCCAAAATTCCTAAAATTTTACAGCCAATAACACAACACACAAAGGAACATTTTTCATGTTCACACCTTTGGCTCAAACTGCCTCAGTCATTCCCATAAAATTCAAACATACACAGTATTTCTTGCAAAAACACTAAGCCAGACAAGTCCTTCTCAAAGAGGCATAACTCCTTATACACACAGAATTTGACCAAACCATTTCACAGAATTAAAGATGAGGCATAAATCCACAACTTTTATATTTTATACTTTACCAAATTATTCTTTAAGATCATGCAATCAGCCTCACAAATTCTTGCAACCAAAAACAATTTACTGCATTTCTCAAACATTCCCATCTTTAATTAATTTAATTCCACAACATACAAATAAATAAAAATATAACAAAAATGGCAGATATTACATCTTGACTGGCAAGAAATGGGCCGACTTGGTTAATTTATCCACAATGACCCATATCGAGTCATAGCCCCTTGAAGTTCTTAGCAATCCAACCACAAAATCCATAGTCACCCTCTCCCATTTCCATTCCGGCAATGGCAACTCTTGGAGTAACCCTGATGGTTTCTGATGCTCAAACTTGACTTGCTGACAAGTTAGACATTTGGATACATATTCCGCAACATCTCTTGTCATTCCACTCCACCAATATGAATTCTTAATATCATGGTACATCTTTGTTACACTTGGATGCACATTATACTTGGCATGATGTGCTTCCTTAAGAATCATATCTCTTAACCCATCAACTGCTGGAACACATAGCTTGCTACCATGCCTCAACATGCCATCCTGCACATTAAATTCTGGAGCTTTTTTTGATCCCACTTCATTCCTTATCTTCACCAATTGAGGATCTTTACCTTGAGCTTCTCTAATTTGATCAATGAGAAGTGGCTTAACTTGGAAATTTGCCAACAACATTCCTGAATATGAGAATTCCCTTGGAAATTTGCCAACAACATTCCTGAATATGAGAATTCCCAACTGATTCCCATATCATGCAATCCCTGCACTTCCCTCACTAACGGTCTTCTACTAACTTGAATATGGGAGAAGCTCCCTAAGGACTTCCTGCTCAATGCATCGGCTACAACATTAGCCTTCCCTGGATGATATAAGATTTCACAGTCATAATCCTTAAGCAATTCTACCCACCTTCTCCGCCTAAGGTTAAGATCTTTCTGTTGAAATATATACTTCAAGCTCTTATGATATGTGAAAATCTCACACTTCTCACCATACAAATAGTATCTCCAGATCTTCAATGCAAACACTACTACAGCCATCTCAAGATCATGAGTTGGATAATTCATCTCATGCTTCTTCAACTGCCTCAAAGCATAAGCTATCACTCTTCCGCGCTGCATAAGCACACAACCAAGCCCCACTCTCGATGCATCACAATACACCATATATCCTCATTCACCTGACGACAAAGCTAAGACAGGTGCCGTAGTGAGACAAGTCTTTAACTTTTGGAAGCTCTCTTCACATGCATATGACCATAGAAATTTAATTTGCTTTTGAGTAAGCTTACTCAAAGGAGCTACAATCTTGAAAAAGTCTTGAACAAATCTCCTGTAGTAGCTTGCTAAACCCAAGAAACTTCTAACTTCTGAAACATTCATGGGTCTAGGCTAGCTAAGAATTGCATCAACCTTTCTAGGATCAACTTTAATCCCTTCTTTGCTCACTATATGCCCCAGAAAATCCACAATCTCAAGCCAGAATTCACACTTTGAAAATTTGGCAAACAGCTGATGCTCTCTCAAAATCTGCAACACAATCCTAAGGTGTTCCTCATGCTCTTCTTTACTCTTAGAATACACAAGAATGTCATCAATAAACACAATGACAAACTTGTCCAAGAATGGCCTGAACACCCTATTCATCAAGTCCATGAATGCAGCTGGTGCATTAGTCAATCCAAATGACAACATTAAGAATTCATAGTGTCCATATCTGGTCCGGAATGCCATCTTCGATACATCCTCATTCTGAATTCTCAACTGGTGATATCCCGACCTCAAGTCTATCTTGGAAAAATGACTTGCACCTTGCAACTGATCAAATGAATCATCTATTCTTGGCAAAGGATACTTATTCTTGATAGTTACCTTGTTGAGCTGCCTATAGTCGATACACAATCTCATAGAACCATCCTTCTTCTTCACAAAGAGTACAGGTGCTCCCCACGGTGAACTACTAGGTCTAATAAATCCTTTGTCAAGCAAATCTTGCAGTTGAGTCTTCAATTCTTTCAACTCAACTGGTGCCATACGGTAGGGAAGAATAGAAATCAGACTCATGCCAGGTAGCAACTCTATACCGAACTCTATCTCTCTATCCGGTGGCAAACCAGGTAATTCTTCAGGAAATACGTTCAGAAACCTATTGGAATCTGCTCCATACCCCTCACTTCCTTACAAGTATCCCGGACATAAGCCAAATACCCTTGGCAACCCTTTCTCAACAACCTTCTTGCCCCAATGGCAGATATCACATTGTATGGTACTTCACTTCGCTCCCCTTGAAACTCAAATTCCTCACCCAAAGGTGGCTTAAAGACTAGTTTCTTTCCATTACAATCTATAATGGCATAGTGCTTGGACAACCAGTCCATTCCTAAAATCACATCAAATTCCAACACAGGCAATTCAATCAAATCCACATTCAAGCTCTTGCCTATGCTAACCATATAGGATGGATAGGAGTTCTGGACCTCAATCTCTTCCTCTAAAGGAGTAGAAACAACCAACACACTTTCAAGCAATTTACAAGGCACATGCAACTTCTTAGCAAAACATGATGACACAAAGGAATGCATAGCTCCCGAATCAAACAATACTCTAGCATTCAAGGCTTGGATCGAAAGAATACATATAACCACTATGTTAGATGCTTGGGCTTCATGCTGAGCTAAAGTAAAAACTCTCCCTCTGCCTCTACCCATAGGAGTCGACCCTGAAGCCTAAGCCTCATGCTGACCTGATCCTTTGCTAGCCTCAACAGTCCTGCCCAAAATACCTCTGCCTCCTCTTGTTGCTGACCAATGCTCCTCTCTCTACTCATCTAAACTGTAGCCTGAGAAGCCTGAGGTCTACCTCCAAAGGGTGATTGTGGACAATTCTTGAGAAAATGACCTTGCTGTCCACATCTAAAATATGCTCCTGATGCATAATGACAAGGACCACTATGAAATTTGCCGCATGTAGGACACATAGGTTTAGGAGCCCTGGGTGATGCAAAGCTAGCTGATCCATGGCTCATCTGAGAAGTAGGTCCAAGAGTAGTCCTACTTTGTTATAGTCTCCCTGATAGTCTTCTACACCCACTCCTAGGGGCTGACTGATGGGCCACTACCATAGTCTTCATCCTACTATCTGGTTTGGAAGAATTATCAGCCTTGAACTTCTTCTTTTCAACCCTTTCTGATTTGGCTTCCATTTCCTTATTTTCAATTATCCTAGCCTTGTCCACTAGCTTAGAATAGGAATCAAATTCAAGAGCAGCTAAGAGCTTAAACAATGGAGCCACTAACCCTCTGCGAAACCGTTGAATCCGTGCCGCTTCTGTAGGCACCAATACAGGAGCAAACTTACTTAGCTGGCTGAACTTCCTGACGTACTCTGAAACACTCATACCAGGGGTCTGAACCAATCGCTCGAACTCCAGGGACTTAGCTTCCCTCACACTCTCAGGAAGAAATTCATTCAGCACCAATTCCTTGAATCTTTCCCATGATAGATCCTCATTTTCCCGAAGCATACCAGAAATGCTTCTCTTGAACCAATCCTTGTCCTCAGCATTCATCAAATATCCCATAAACTCTATGGCTCTTTTGTCAGGAATCCGTAGAATCTGCACTTTTTCTTCAATTTCCTCTAGGAAATCTGTAGGATCCATTTCCCCTTTATACTCTGAGGTCTTGAGCTTTAGAAACCTCTCAAATGATACCTCTTCCTCTTGGCGCACTCCTGGTGGAACTACTGGAGGAACAGGGATTTTTGGAACCTGAACTGGAGGTACCTGCTGCTACCTTTGCTGAGTAATGAACTCAATTATCATTGCATAATTCCTTTGCAACTGATCTAGTTACTGAGCCATATGAGCCACGTCTACTTGTGGCATAGGAGGAACCTCATCTCCTCCATTTCTACCTACAGAACCCGCTTTAGAAGGTGGATCCCGCCTAGGACGGTCTCGACCTTGTACTCTACCATGACATGGAGGCATCTCGATACTGATAAGAAGAACAAACATCATCAGACTTACTACGCATACTTAATGCAAATATATATACCAAAGGAAGACACAATTGAACGAGACACAAATCCTATACTCTGTAGTTATCTTAATCAATACCTATACTAGTGCTCTTGCATCTCTTTCTATCTTTTATCTTAAGGATTATAAACCATGCTCTGATACCACCTCTGTCACATCCTGACTCCAATGGTGCGACGGTCCTAAGGCAAGGGTAGGCTTAAGGCCACCATAAACCCGTAGAACTCTCGTATCCTGGATCTCATTCAAATTACACATTCATATCGAATATAGATATCATTCAATATTCATTACTATAATCCATATAAGCATAATTCATATCTTTCTTTTTATCATTTTATAATTTCCTCTTGTTCCTTACTGATCAAAAGATGTATTCCACATCATTAAGGAACAAGAGTAACCCAAGAGGTAACAATTCATACATCAAAATATTATCATCCCCAATGACCACTACGGAGCTCTAGATTATACTCCTAATACATACTGTGCCATAATACCATACAATGAATATATATAAATATATTTCAAAATAATTACAATGAAGGCTTCCTGGAAGAATGAGTCAAGAAGCCTGATCTTCTCTACTAGCTCCCTCATGAACTACACTATCACCTGAAATCCACAGAAGAGGAGTGAGCCTTCAACTCAGTAAGATATTAACATGCAATATGGAAGAAATATATATATACATATATGTTAATTCAAAGGAAATATCAATTTCAAGAACATGGGTATGAATCATCATGTGGTTAGGCTTACAAGAACATAAGTGCTCACAATCGAATAGCACTATCAAGTAACATAGTAGAACTATAGAGTCCATTAGTAGCCATGCTACCTATCACAATAGAGCGCATCGGTAGTCCTTGCTACCTTATTTTAAACGCTTGCTTGGCCAGGCATACACCTAGAGCTCATGGTCCCCTCTATGTGGAACACTGATAAAAACCCTATCAGCTAGGTTCCCAAAGTGCACAAT
This sequence comes from Aleurites moluccanus, assembly GCA_948193065.1. Lineage (NCBI taxonomy): Eukaryota > Viridiplantae > Streptophyta > Magnoliopsida > Malpighiales > Euphorbiaceae > Aleurites > Aleurites moluccanus. Next base: position 7,040 of record CANXYC011436395.1, read on the forward strand.
GTACCAATGACTTTACTCTCATTGGGAAGAGCATTCTATCCATAGGGTCATATAGTTTCAATCTCACAAGAACATATTGGTCACAAGACCATCAACATTATCATGCTTTCAATCAAGTTTCTCAACTAAGAAGCATTTGAACTTGATCCAAGAAGGTTGACCAAGTCACTTGCATTATATACATATATATGGTAATCACATGAAACAAATGACAAATTTCGGTTTTAGGATGTCATAAAATTTTCATTTAATAGTTTGATAATACAATATCAAATATATAGGAATTTTATGGGTGAACAGTAGTAATATTCGGTCATATCAATTCAAGAAGCAATAAACAAATGCGATGTTCATACTTAACTCTACACAATTTCTCCTTGAATTTCCTTTAACAATTTGCTCAACCACAATCCCCTCAATTTCCTTTATTTTCTTCTCCTAAGAAATTTTCACAAATATTCAAAATTAGGGTTTTCCTAAATCAATAATACTCAACATGATTTCTGAATATTTAAGCATCTTAAAGTTCTATTCTTAATTCCCAACATCAATTTAATTCATCTCTTAAAGAAAATTTGAATTTTTTTACTTCGAATTTACTGTTCACATTACTATTCATGACAGTATATTAATTCTGATTTCTCCAACATTAATTACCATTAATAACTTCAAGATACTTGTAATAAATTTTATTCACCCAATAATTAACTATTCTAACTACCAGACTTAATTAATCTAAAAGAAAATGACCTTTGAAGAAAATTTATCTTATTTCTCTAAAAACTGATTTCTTGAGATATTCTGCTTGAATTTGACAATTGATGCCTCAAAATATGATAATCTAGAGATCTAATGCATTAATTTTGAGTATTAATGCCTTAGAAAATAAATGGAACTATTCTGAGAAAAACTGAAGAAGAACGAAGAACAAAAGAAAGAAAATCGTGGAGAAAAAAATCGCTATTGGCACTGGGTTAAATAGGCTACTGTCCAAAATCCCACTTGCCAGCTCACCTTTCCAACCCGCCTCGGCAATGTTACCTCGCATAAGCTAGCTCGCAATTTCCACTTCGCCAAACTAATCTGGCAATGCCACTCTGTATAAGCCACTTCGCGAATCCCACTTCGCATATCCAATTCGCATATGCCACCTCGCATATGCTGCCTCACCAAACTCTCATTGCGAACTCCTCTTTGCATATGTCGCCTCGCATATGCCATCTCGGCAATACCTCTTCGCCAACTCGCTTCGCCTATCTCCCTCTTCGCATATGCCATCTCGGCAATGCTTCTTCGCATAATGCCACCTCGCCTATTTCTCTTCGCCAAACTCCTCTTCGCCTAACTCCACTTCGCATATGCCACTTCGCATATACCTCTTTGCATACTGCCACCTCGCCTATTCCTCTTCGCCGAATTCCTCTTCGCATATGCTACCTCGCATATGTCTCTTCGCCAAGTGCCACCTCGGCAATCTCACTTCGTCATTTCGCTTGCTCGCATTGCCAGCTTGCAAATGCCACCTCTCATTTTGCCGGCTCGCACATACCAGATCCTGTTGAGTTGAAACTCTTCCTCGACAACTTACATTTAATCAGCTCACAAATGAGCTAAAAATATCCAAATTCCCTGATTCTTTTTGTCACTTAAAATAGATATGCAGGGGTTCAACATATCCAAAATTCAAATCACAATGGTAACTACACAGACCATGGTGACTCTCTAAAGTCTACCCTGATTTACTGTCCCAAAATCCATTCGAACATACCTGAGAAATTCCACTCTCCACTGAGTTATACTTATCCAAATTTCCTGAAATTTTATAATCAACAATACAACACACAAAAGAACATTTCTCATTTTAATACCTTTGGCTCAAACTGCCTCAGTCATTCCCAGAAAATTCAAATATACACAAATTTCCTGCAAAAATGCTAAATCAGACAAGCCCTGCTCAAGGTGGCATAGCTCCTCACACACATAGAATTTTACCAAACCATTTTATAGTATTGAAGATGAGATATAGATCCACAACTTTTATGTTTTACACTTTACCAAATTATTTCTTTAAGATCATGCAATCAGCTTCACAAAAATCCTACAACTATAATTTTTGGATTCTTCAAACATTCATATTTTTAATTAATCAAATTCGTCAAGTATACAATTTATTTAAAATGACAAAAATTGCAGATATTACAATAACGATATAGCTATTGGAATTCAGTAAGGATAACATGCAAGTAAAAAGGATAATCAATGAAACAATAGAGCATAAATGAAATTAATCATATAGAACTTGTATCAATCATGTAAGTTGAGCCAAATGCTCCAGTAACATCATAGTGAGCCAATAGCTCATATATCAATATATTGAGGCAAATACTCATATAGCAATGGCAGAGAGCAAAATCCATATAAGTAGACAGAGGCTACATATCCTGATAGCGTGTCTCATAAAAGTCATATGATTGATCAGACCGCATGGCTGAGACCACCCTTTACCAGTTGAGGATCACATGAAACATTATGCACAATGCCCGATGTAAGATTTACTACTCCATCGAGAGAGTAGTCTGTCATTGATCACATGTAGGGTGTATCAATATCAATAATCAATAATAGGTTCTCATCAATGAAGATCATAGCAATGAACATGGCATTGAAGAATCAAATATTAAGGTTTGGTTTCACAATGAACTTTCTAAGAAATAATAATAAACAAATAAGTATAGCAAGTTTCATATTCAATCCAAGAGGTTTAATTGATTCCAATGGCTAATATGGTTTCAATGTGATAAAGGTCATTTATAATCAAGAAAGTCATATTTCACATATGCCAAGATAATGGCTTAGTAAGGTTCAATGGATTAATTAGGAAATAATAGATAGCAACAACAATATATATGAGACTTAGAAGGTAGAATTATGGCATAATCAATGAACTTAAAAATGGATGAACAATGTAGGTTCTATTAAAGAAAGGTACTTATATGTTACTCACCTTGGAAACAAAAAGAACTAAAATAGATTTCCTTCTCTACTCAACATAAACAATAGGGGTGATCACATAGCTCTCCTTCATCTTTGTCTTTTCCTTTCCTCTTGGAAGCTATAGCACATAAAGGTTTAATTTATAGTTCCATTTACACTTAACTTGCATGAAATTAACTTGATAAATACATTGCCTTCAAACCCCCCTCATTCTTTTATGTTTTCTTTATGCTTTTCATTTCTGGCAGCTCTGCCTTATTTTAACACATTTTGAGTTTTATTAACTCAATTGCTCTGATTCTTATTTCTAATGAAACTAGACATATGAAAATCTAACATATTGAAAACTTGAGTTATTTTGAGTTCTACAAAATTTATACTAAATTTCCAAACTTTACCTTGCAATTCTACAACTACCTTGCAGAATCGATCCTGCAGGCTCCACTGTTTCTAATACAACTCATTTTATACATATCCAAACCCCATTCAGTTTTTACAGGATTTTAGATAAGATGTAAAGGAACAATTTTTATGTTTTGAGGTTGTTCTAATTTAGACATTAATTTAGAGATTTTAGGGCTATATATTTCTGAGTTTGATTTTGAATCCGATTATGAGTCAATATCACTCAGGAACCCATATCTCCTAGGTTTCTTAATATTTTGCAGAGATTTTTTTGGGACACTTTGTAAGATATAAACCTACAACTTTTATGTTTTGAGAATTTTCATTTAATCATTTTAAGGTCACAGAATGGTTGCTTCAAATTTCTGCTTAGGCTTAGGATTTTTGCTCTTTTTTGAATTTTAGACTTTCTCTACTTCCTTTATGTTTCTTTAACTTCACTTTAACTTCTATTAATTCATTCACTTAAAAATTTCAGCATATTAGACTATTCTCAAAACTCTAATTTAGCTTCCTATTAAATCATTTAGGCAGGCAAGTATTCATATTTGTTACTTAAACATAGGAAAAAACTTAGGAAGATGAAGTAGTTACCTTACTTGGTTAGCTTTCTTTGTTCTTCTTTGCTCTCTATCACCAAAACCACCACTTCATCTTCATTTTTCCATCACTTAACTTCACAAATGTTCCATTTTCATCACCATATCATGCTGAAATTTCATCCACCTTATTTGAATGAAAGAAAGAAGTGATTTGCTAGCTTAAAATTGAAAGAAATTTGGGGGAGCAAGATTTGGCCACCAAGAAGTATTTATGCAGATTTTTCAGTTCATTTCTTTTTATTTAGAAATAATTCATTTCCTTTAACCATTAATATTTCTTCTTATTTAGAAATAATTCATTTCCTTTAACTATTAAGAAATTAGTTAATTTAATTAAGTAGAAGATAATTGATGGAATTATGACATAAGCATAGTGATGTCATAAATCCATTTTTTAACAATTTTATTTTTATTTTTGTTGCGGTCACAAATTAATCAATTGATAATTATTTTAATTGAATATAAAAACTTGGCTATAATTCTTCAATGTTGATCCCCACCATTCTAAGTCACCATTTTGACTTTTCTTGTATTTTAATTAAGCTAATTTATCACAATTTAGCTAATTAAGTCATTTATACATTTTCACTTATGTTTAGTTCTATTCCATTTCATTTTTAGGTACTCTAAGTTGATTCAAATGTCTTGGACATATTTTTATATTAGTTGTTGATCTCTTAGATTGATGTAGAAAAAAGAATTTCTCAATTTGGATTTTCCTATAATTTATTAAAAATCTTTGAGTAAAGGATGTGCAAATAAATTTCCTTTGAAAAATCTGATTTGATTTCATTTATTCTTCATCTAATTCTTCCATTTTCATTGTCTGTTAAAATTCTCTAGGTTGCCTTTGGGTTCTATTTGAGTTTTCTCTAATTACATTTAGCACATGTTTCTACCCAATTTGAGTTTCAAAACTCTATCTAACAATTACACATATATTATATTTCGGGTTATTACAGCTACAAATAGGCTAAAAAAAGGCAGAGGGGGAAGAATTATATTGTTATCAAGTTTCCGCATTAAAATTTTTTTTTTCTATCTTTTTTATTCTTTATGATTTCCATGTCCCCCTAAGTAATAAAAACCCTAGAATTTTTTAATTTTATTCCAATTTCTATTATTCCGGTTAACCAAACAATATAAATTTTTGAATAAATATTTTATTGCCATTCCAACTTTATTATTCTAGCTAACCAGACAAGGCCTATGGGAAATAATTTTCAAAGATTGTATTCACATTGCACACAAATGCTAACTCATATGATTTTTACCATTCAAGATTATATAATCCTAGTTTCTAAATTAAAACAGGCATATACACATCAAAATATTGTATTTTCACACTGTCAATATTGTGAAATGATTATACCTTCACAATGAGAAATTGCTTTGACAATATCATTTTCTAAGTTGAGAATAAAAGAAGAAATAGTTCAGCGAGAAGAACATTATAAATAATTATATTCTGATGATCAATTAAAATACTGGAATAAAGATAATGTACATAAAAAAATAAATTAATAAATCCAAAAATAATAAGAGTTGAACAAATAGTATATACATATTTAAATATATAAGAATTTGATAAATAAATAAAAGAATTAATTGAAAAAGGTCTAATTCGAAATAGCAAGAGTCTTCGTATCAGTTCAATATTTTTAATTAGAAATCATTCAGAGGAAAAAAGAAAAAAGAAAAATATAGAATGGTAATTAACTATAAAAAGCTCAATAATAATACTATATTAGATGGGTATTATATCCCAAATAAAATAATTCTACTTAACAAAATACAAGGTGCCACCAAATTCTCCAAAATGGATTATAAATGTGGATATTGATAAATAAAAATAGAAAAAAAACATTCATTTAATTACTTTTAGTGCTCCTCAAAAATATTATAAATGGATAATGATGTCATTGGTTTAAAAAATGCATCTCAAATAATCTAAAAAATAATGGATAATATTTTTAAATAATTCAAAGAATTTTACCTTGTATATATTGATGATATTTTAATTTTTAAAAAAATTATAGAAAAACATAAAAAAAATGTAAAAAATTTTAGCGAAAAAATGTAAAGAGCATAAAATTATATTAGGCAAAGATAAGAGTGTATATATATACATACTAAAGAAAAAATTAAATTTTTTGGTCTAAAAAATAGAAGTGGAACATATAAAACTTTGAAAAACATATACTAGAAAAAATAAAATAAAAATCTAGAAATTATAGAATATAGAAAAAATTGAAAAATTTTTTTGGTCTAAAAAATAGAAGCAGAACATATAAAACTTTGAAAAACATATACTAGAAAAAATGAAAAAAAAAAATCTAGAAATTATAGAATATAGAAAAAATTGAATTTTTTTTAGGATGTCTTACTTATGCCTAAGATTTTATTAAAGATTTAGCAAAATTAAGAAAATTATTTTAACAAAAACTAAAGAAATGAGACACTTGGAAGGGACTCCCATCGACTCTCAAATTATTAAGAATCTTAAAAAAAAATAATACGATAACCTACCTGTCATGACCCTACCTATAAAAAAAGATAGCTTAATTCTTGAAATATATGTCAACAATGAATATTGGAGTATGATTTTGAAAATAAAAGAAAGTGAAAAACTTGTGTAGATATTATAATGAAAATTTTAATAAAGTATAATGCAATTATCCTACTATAGAAAAATAGATTCTTGCAATGACAAGAGAGATTAAAATTTTTTAAAAATTTTTAGCTTCTAAATTATTTTTAATCAGAACAGATTACGGAGGTGTTATTTATTTTGTTAGAAAGAATTTATCCAATATGTAAGTGCAAAGGAGACTCCTGTATTGACATTATGGCTTATCCAATTTTCTTTTATTATTAGATATATTTAGAGATCAAAAAAATCAAAAACTGATAGTTAACCAGAAATTTTGTTGATGGAGAACTTTGAAATAAATTCCCACAAAAAGAAGGAAATCTTCCTTACAGAAACAAGATAGACACTGCTTTAGATTACTCCAAGAGTGCAAGATTTGTAGAAAAATTGGAAATAGCTAAAAAATTCATTTAAGAAAATGTTTCATTCATATTATTAATGAAGTAGCAAAAATATTACTAAAATTAAAATTTTTAACCAATATATTTTATTGTCCTTATGATGTACAAGAAAAATTAATGGTCTAAAATTTGAATTGGACCAATTCGTCGGACTGGTAAACTCGTGAACTGGATTACTGGCTGGTTTGATTTAGATAATAAACCTGTTATTACTCAAACCAGCTAAAAACCCTCTAACCTGGCCAGGTAGCTAATGACATGGTCGATCCGATCGGGTTTTTCGAGTACAACGGTTGAAATATCTTTTTTTTTTTTTTTTGCTAATTTTAAGCACAAAACACTATCTTTTTTATGCCAAACAAAACCTAAATCCAGGTTTCTCTATCTCTCTCATATTCGTGAATCCAATCTCATGGTGCCTCTTGGTCCATCTCATTAAATTGTAGGTCTCCTTCAAAGTAGAGCTTCGTTGTTGATGCAGACCAACAAGTGTTGATGTTTCCAAATTTATATTTTTGTATTTTTAATATTTTTATTTTCCTTAATTACTTTTGGTAGGAAGCTTATTTTTAGGCGTCATTTATGACATATATTTTTAATTATGATTTATTTTCTTTTTGTATATAAATATGTTGATTTCTTTCTTTTTTGGAATAAATTACCATATTAGACTCTTAAAATTTTCTGAAAATTATTTCCTATATATAGTAATGTAAACCTTAGTATTGTAGTTTTGAATTGAATTAAAATAACTTTTCTTTTTGGAAGTTGTTTCTTCCAAATTTCAGTATTCTTTTGAATCAACGAACTTTGATACCTATTAGTCTGGTATTCATTCAAGAATCAATAGACTTTTAATAAACTTTCGCTATGTTAGTTGGTATCAGAGCCTAATAATTTATTCCAAAAAGAAAATAAATTACCACATTTATGTAAATAAGAAAAATAAATCAGAATTAAAAATATATGCCCTAAACGACTCCTAAAATAAGTTTCCTACCAAAAGTAATTGAGAAAAATAAAAAAAGTAAAAAATACAAAAATACAAATTTATAAACATCAACACTTGTTGGTTTATATCAGCTGTGAAGGCAAGTGTGAGTATTTATTTTCGGATTCATTAATCTTGATTCCAAATATTGTTTGACTTGAGTAGTGATGATAATTGCATTTTGATAATAAAACTCTCTAATGCATTTTCTTTTTTCTTTTTTGTGTTTTTTTTTTTGTATTTGTATTTTTTTTTCATTTTTGTGTTTCAATTTTGTATCTGTTTTTCTAGATTATGTATTTTTAAAATTTTGGATTATGGATTGAAAAATTAGTGATTTAGGCCACAGACTTAACTATTTGATTCTTTTAATGTGCATGTTTTGATTTGGCCTTGCTTAACTTTACTTGTCGCTTTTGTTGTAAATAGAGGGAGTTATGGCGCTGGGTGAAATGCAAAATTGTTACTCTCAATAGAAATGTTCGGGTCGTGATAAAGGCGGAAATGTTTGGGCAGTAACAAGTGGCCTTGAAGCGGCTTGGAGCAAGCTCAAAGGAGAAGATTTTTGATATTTGTACTTTTTGTTTCATTAATTTCAATTGTTAAAATAAGCTTCCTATATTGTTTAGCAGTATGTTGGTATTTATTTATTTTGTAATATTTTCTGGTTTTCCAAGGAAAATACGGAGCCTATCAGGAATATTAGGAGAGTTATTCTAAAAGCATATGTGAATAAATTTTGCTTAGAAACATTAGAGTTTTATTTATACAAAATGGAATGATAAGGTTGCTTTGGTTACATGTTAGTCTTCCTGTTGTTAGAAGGTTTGTCCAATCAATAAGTGACTAGGTAGTTAGTGTTACCCTCATACGAGGTGTAAAACCTAAACAGCAGTTGGTCAATATACCCATTTCTATGAACTAAATGCAATTTAAAAGTAACAATATTGATGTTCTTATGTGAAATTAATTTAGGGATGCTTCTACTTTTATGTTGACAAATAAAGATTTGGGTTCTGCTAGACTAGACAAATTATATTGGTTGGGATTTTTTTGGGAAGTCATAAATTAGAAGACTTACATGGTGTTTGGATCAAATTAATGAGAATTTTATTTTATTTCGTTTGTAATTGAATTTTTGTATTTAATATCCTAACTACCAAGTATAGAATTTCATTTAGGAAGTTACGTAATTTTAGTAGTGTTGCTACTTCAGATTTCATTTGCAAATTTCACCAAATTTGATAGAATTTAGTTGAAATATAATCAATTCTATGAAGTGAGATAGAATTTCAAATTATCATTTATATCAAACATGAAATATATGAACTTGCAAATGAATTCTATAAAAGTGTGCAATTTATATTTCTTATATAGTAAAATTTATTTTTTTTTATATTATATAATATTAAATTTAATTATTCTTGGTTCAACCGCAGTTTGATTGTGATTAAACTTCTGACTCGTGACCATCTGCCTTTACCAGTTCTAAAATCGGACCGGGTCTGAAAATTTTGAAAAATTAAGAAATTCATTCAAATTAGCTTTTTAAGAATTGATTCATCAAACTAATTGAAAAAAAAAAAATAATTTGGGGATATTGGAATTTATACTCAACAAATTGTACTATAGTAAGAAATTTGCCTTCAATCAAATAGATTTCAAGAATCTGGTGTATTAGAAAGTCCTTTTGAGTTAGAAATATTAATCCAAGCATAGAAAATATGAATGATAGTTTCAGATTAAAATAGTTTGATCTTCTCAAGATTTACAAAGTTTCAAAGAGATACATTTAAAAGGATTTATGAGCTCCATTTACAAGGAAAAAAAGCTCCGGATTATAATTAAAACTGCACCAAGTGCACCTAAAGGAAATATTATTAAAGCAACCTATTATTTAATACAAATAGAGGAATTTGATTCCTTGGTTTATTATCAAAATAATTGGATCAACCAATAAGGAGTGGTCCAAGTGGTAATGCACACTTTACCCCATGGTGAGGTATCAGGATCAATCCTGTAATACTCGGTGCTTGGGTTGCAAAGTTGAGAATGTGTGCATTAGATTTACTTGTGTTTTGTTTGATGCATGTTAGATTATTTCATATGTGTATGTGCATGATAGATGCTCTAAGAATGTATATTGAGTATAGATTACTCTTAGATTGGATTTATGATTATACATTATGAGTTATGCTTGAGTTTGAAGTGTTATGCATGGTTTAGTTGAGTTGTTTGAGTTTTGGACAAGTTAGAATGGATAAACATAAGAGATTCTCACTTAGCAGACTCTTCACAAGCGTGAAACATTCATTCACAGGCGTGAAGCATTCTTCACGGCCGTGAGAAACCTTTCACCACCGTGAGAATAGTTTTTGTATGATTTTCAAGTTTCCTCATACTAGCCTTCACGGGCATAAAGCACCCCTTCACGGTAGTAAAAATATTTTTGATCCCAAGCGTGAATAGTGGCCTTCACGATCGTGAAATCTTGGGCCTATATATACCAAACTTCATTTCTTCATTTCTAGCTCTTCTGTTTCGTCTTCCCTTCTTTCTTTCTTCATAAATACACTTCAACCACCTACCCACTAATTAAAATCTCTTCTCAAACATTTATTACATCTCAAATAACCTAAGATTCAAGAATCAAACCTCCAAGAACACTAAGATTCCAGATTTCTCAATAATCTTCATTTCTAGGGTTTCAGGGTATTTACTCCAAGCTCATTTCTAAGTTCAAGTTAAATTAATCCATGACTAGAATAGATAAGTTATTTATGAGTATTAAAAGTTATTTATTATGGATTATAAGAAAGATTTTGTTGGACCCCTTAGGTTTGATGTTGATTTTGATAATAACAACATATTAATGTGTTAATTATACTAACAATTTTGTTTGAGTTGGTTAAGGTATGAGAAATCATGACCAATGCTAAACTATAGATTTAACACATTTGAAAGAGTTTAAATAGCAAAGTTTAATATGATTTGAACTCATATTAACATCATGGAGTGAAGCCATGAAGTACTAAGTAGATAAAGAGAAAATCATTCCAAAAAGAGCATAGTTATTACTGACAAACTTACCCAGAGTCTGAATTGAAGCTACAATTTGTATAAATTGAAAGAAGATGGTAGAACAACTATATATAGATGGAAAAATATGGATGTATAATTTTGGAAAAAGAAATTAAATTGAGCATTGGACATTGGAAAATGAAGATATGAATTTTTAAATAAATTATACTCAAGTTGATAGACTATGATAAAACAGATAAGACAATTTTAAAATATTGCTGAGAATTCTAAAAGAATAATTTGTATATGATATTTTACATAATTGAAACTCTAGATGTCTACTTTCATATGAAAAAATAATCAAGGAATTATGATTTCTATAGAAGAAGAAATTAAAGAATTAGTGAAGTATGCTCAAACTATCTTGCAGATTTGAGTAATAAAATTTTCAGATTTTTTAGATCATGGAGATAGATTATTTTGGAATTATCATAAACTACAAAGTTATACTAGGCATCTCAAAGTTTTTTAAAAAAAATAAAGTATGATTTGGAGTTATATATCTTAATATATGAAGAAATGAAATCACACCCACTACCAATCAGTCGCAGCCGCTATAGAGAAGTCCAGAAGGTCCAGTAGCTAAAGTCTGGGAAATGAGTTAAGTAGCCCCCACTACACTTTAAGTAGCCCCACTACTCTGAAAAAATAACAATAAAAACTAGTCGTTAGAAAGTTGTTAACTGCACTATTTGGAATTAAATGAAGCCAAATGACTATATTTCATTCAAGGCTATAAATATGAGTTGGTATGAAGTTTAAAAATAAGAGAATAACAATTAAGAACTTATTATTGAGCTATTGCACCAAATCATTCATATTATAGCTTGAAAAGCTTATTTATTGTAAAACCATTTTTGTGAGCTTTTAGTTGTATATCTTTGAGTTGGTTAAGACTCATTGATTGTTTGAGAGTTGGAAAAAAATAAAAGGAGATTTTCTTCTTCTCATCTCTTGTAATTCTTAAGGGTTTGAGTGTGAGTCTTAGTAAAATATTTTTATAGGTTTGAGTGTGAGCCTTTGATAAAACACTTTTGAAGGTTTGAAGTGTGAGCCTTTAAAAACACTTTGTAAGGTTTGAGTATGAGCCTAAACACTTGGGTTTGATCTTGCACCGGTAAAAGGATAAAGTAAAAGACTCAAGTGTGATTTTGAGGAGTGGATGTAGGCAAGTGTTGGCCGAACCACTATAAAATTCTTGTGTTTAATTTTTCTCTTTCTTCCTTCATCTTATTAATTTTTAATTTGCCCTTAGTTTGTCATTCCAACCAATTCACCCCCTCTCTTGGTTGCCAAAGGGACTTTCAATTGGTATCAGAATTTTATTTTCACATTTTTCAAAGATTTAACCATCTTGAAATAAAGATCATGACAACTAGAAGATCGGATATCCTTAAATGAGGTTCAACTGTTAGACCACCCCATTTTAACGGCACCGACTATCCATATTGAAAAATCATATAGAAATATTCATGGATAGTGATGGCATTGACTTGTGGGATGTGGTTGAAGAAGGGTATATGGTTCCTATGAAAATCGTAGATGGGATTGTGATCATGAAGCCTAAAAGTAAATGGACGGTTGTCGAAAAGAAGGCAAATGGTAGAAACCGAAAAGCAATGCATACTCTCTATTGTGCATTGAGTAGAGAAGAATATGAAAAGATCTCATATTATATTTCAGCCAAGCAAATTTAGGATAAATTGAAAAACACTCATGAAGGCACAAATCAAGTAAAAGTTAAGAAAATCAAAATTCTTACTCATGAATATAAGCTATTCCAAATGCAACATAATGAAAGTGTATCCGAAATGTACAATCGCCTCATGGTGATTGTTAATCAAATGAGGAAGCTAGGGAAGACTTACTCTCTTGAGGATATAAATTGCAAAATCTTTAGAGTTCTCTCTAAGAAGGATTGGGAAGCTAGAGTCACTTTCATTGAAGAGGCCAATGACTGAAGCGTTCTTCCAACTAATAATTTGATGGGTAAATTACTTACTCATGAGATCACCTTATCTTAAGGAAAAGTTGAAGAAAAGAACATGAAGTTGGTTTTCATTGCTTCAAAGGAGACATCTACAAGTGGAAGTGATAAGGAGGAAGATGATGAAGATATGGCTATGCTCACACTAAAAATAAGGAATTTAATCCTTAGAAGCAAAAAGCCATATGATAAGCAAGAATATAGAAGCAATCAAGTGAAGTGTTTCGAATGTGAAAAGTATGGTCACATTAAATTCGATTATCCAAGGCTCAAAAACAAAAACAATTATAAGAAGAAAGCTTTGGTGGCCACTCAGGATGATTCAAGTAAATCATATGATGATGAGAAAGTAAGCAAGGATGAGGAGGTAAATCTTTGCTTAATGGCTTTTGATGAGGACACATATTCTAGTGAGGTAAGTAATTATAACTTCACTATAATGATGATGTTATGCATATGTTGGAATCATTGCTTTCAAAGTATCATAAATTACAAACTAAATATGATAATTTGAAAACAATGACAAATGATGTTTTGAATGCATGTGATGACTATATTGATAAGATAACTACTTTAAATGCCTTCAAAAGTAAGTTAAAAAATATTATCCTTCAAAAGACTCAAAGTTTTGATGATATTTATAATGAAAATAAAAATTTGAAAAATAAATTAGTTACTCATGATGAGTCTATATCCAAACTTTGCAAAAGAAAAGATAAGTTAGATGAGATTCTTGAATTTCAAAGGTGTCTAACTAATAAGTTTGGGCTTAGATATAATGAAGATGGTGAATCATTTACCTCTAAAATCACGTTTGTTAAGGCATCTAGCTCCACTTCACATGTGCCACATATGCCTCCACATAAGGTCATGAGACCTAAGAATGACATGCCTAAGGCATGGGGTCAAAGAAGACCTTCATTTACATACACTAGACCAAGACCACAACATAAGCCTAAACCTCAATTTAGACTAAGAAATGATGTTCATCATAATATGAGGTGTCATTATTGTGATAAAGTTGGTCACATGAAATATAGATGCCATGTTAGAAAATTACATCTAGGTTATATTAATTTAATTACTCTTAATGCTAACCTCTATAGACCCAAAGGAAAAAGGGTACCAAAAATGCATTCTTCTACTTTTTCTATGCAAAAAATTTTAAAGATTAATGATGGAACAAAAATAATCTATCAACCTCCACATAGGAGAAATGGAATGGAACATAAACCATGCACCAAAGGTTATGTAGCATTCAACAATATGAAGAGGTCATATGAGGCACTACCTATAGAGCAATGATAAAAAGTCATAATGGAAAAGAGCATGAGAGGTAAATAAATATCATATCTTACCCTTTTGAAATTTAAATAATTGATATGCTATGAAATTGATTGATGGCATGTTTAATTGCTTAAATATATTTTGAAAAAATATTTTTGCTTTGTTGATCCCTTGTGTACCCCTTTGAATATTTTTTATCTATTAAGGGAGAGAAATGCTTGAAATAGGGGGATAAATTATTTGCATCTTTTTATGTATTGAGCAATTCATTTTCAAATAGGGAGTGCAAAATCTTTTTGTTGATTTCAAAAAAGGGGAGAAGTTATACAAGTGTTATTTGCAAAATATTAATTGAGATTTTTTTCATGTTTCTTAAATACTTATATATATGGTTTTGTAATCATCAAAAAGGGGAAGATTATTGGACCCCTTAGATTTGATGTTGATTTTGATGATAACAAAACATATCAATGTGTTAATTATGCTAATAATTTTGTTTGATTTGGTTAAGGCATGAGAAATCATGATCAATGCTAAACTATAGGTTTAACACATCTGAAAGAGTTTAAAAGGAAAAGTTTCATATGAAATTTGAACTCATTTTGACATCATGGAGTGAAGCCATGAAGTACCAAGTAGATAAAGAGAAAATTAGTCGAAATAGGATAGCTATTACTGGCAGACTTGCCCAAAATCTGGATTGAAGCTATAATTTGTATAAATTGAAAGAAGAGGGTAGAATAAATATATATAGATGGAAAGATATAGATGTCTAGTTTTGGAAATAAAAATTAGATTGAGCATTGGATATTGGAAAAGGAATATATGAATTTTTAAATGAAATATACTCAAGCTGATAAACTAGGATAAAACAAACAAAGGAAAATTAAAAATATTGTTGAGAACTCTAGAAGAAGAATTTGTATATGATATTCCATATAATTAAATCTCTGGATGTCTACTTTTATACGAAAAAAGAATCAAGTGATTATGATTTCTACAGAAGGAGAAATTGAAAAATTAGTAAAGCATGTTCAAACTGTTTTGTAGATTTAAGCAATAAAATGTTCTGATTTTTTAAAGCATGAAGATAGATTATTTTTGAGTTATTATAAACTAAAAAGTTATCATCTCAAAGTTTTCAACAAAAATAAAATTAATCATGATTTGGAGTTTTATAGCTTAAGATATGAAGAAATGAAATTGCACCTGCTACCAATCAGTCGCAGAAGCTATTGAGAAGTCCAAAATGTTCAGTAGCTCAAGTTTGGGAAATGAACTAAGTAGCGTCCGCTACTAATTAAGGATCCCCCGTTACACTTTAAGTAGTCTCCGCTACTTTGAAAAAATAATAATAAAAACTAGCTGTTGGAAAAGCTGTCAACTGCACTATTTGGCATTAAATAAAGCCAAATAGCTACATTTCATCCAAGGCTATAAATATTAGTTGGTGTGAAGTTTAAAAACAAGAGAATAACAATTGAGAACTTATTTTTGAGCTATTACACCAAATCATTCATATTTATGGCTTGAAAAGCTTATTTATTGTAAAACCATTTTTGTGAGCTATTAATTGTAAATCTTTGAGTTGGTTAAAACTCATTGATTGCTTGAGAGTTGAAAAAAAAATAAAAGGGGATTTTCTTCTTCTCATCTCTTGTAATTCTTAAGGGTTTGAGTGTGAGCCTTAGTAAAACATTTTTATAGGTTTGAGTGTGAGCCTTTGATAAAACACTTGTGAAGGTTTGAAGTGTGAGCCTTTGAAAACACTTTGTAAGGTTTGAGTGTGAGTCTAAACACTTGGGTTTGATCTTGCACCCATAAAAAGGATCAAGTAAAATACTCAAATGTGATCTTAAGGAGCGGATGTAGGCAAGTGTTGGTCGAACCACTATAAAATTCTTGTGTTTGATTTTTCTCTTCTTTCCTTCATCTTATTAATTTTTAATTTGCCTTTAATTTGTTATTCCAACCATTTCACCCCCTCTTGGTTGCCAAAAGGACTTTCAGATCCATGGATTTAAGGTTTTTAGGTGAATAGTAGCTATTCATCTCAATCTTCTATATTCTTCTAAAAGATGATGAAATTGATATTAGAAATCATGTTTAGACTCTTAAGGATATTTAGAATCATAAGGATTTATCTTGTATGAGCATGTTTGGGCAATACCCTAATTTTGGATATTTAGGGATTTTGGTTTAGAAGAGGAGAATTCAAGAGAATAGGAAGGACTACTTCTTGCTCAAGTGTTTGAGTAGAATAGCAAGGATAATTGCTTTGAGGTAAGTATGAACAATGTATATGCATGTTTCTCTTTATGAGATATATTGTTAAATCTCCATAAATATTATCCATGATATGAAACACATGTTTAATAGCCAATATAATAAATTATTTCTTGCCTTCTATAAGTAGCCACTTGTATGTTGAAAAATAATTTGGTTATTTCTCCTTGGACCAAGTTCATAATAAAACTTAATTGTGTAAATGAACGATATATATATATATATATTTATATGTTTGATGGTCCAATATATTTTTTGAGAATTCCAAGCTTTACAAACCCATGAATATGTATAGAATATTTTTCCTAATGAGAATAAATTCATTGGTCTAATGTGCACAATGGGAACCCAGCTAATAGGATTTTATCAGTGTTCCACCTAGAGGGGGATATGAGCTCTAGGTATATGCTCGATCAAGCATATATGTCACGATAAGGTAGCAAGGCTATCGATGCATTTTAATGATATCATCTCTATCACATGTTATGATTTGATAGTGTTATTTTATTGTAAGCACTCATGTTCTTTCAAGTATAAGTTTATAGATTCTTCTTCTTATAATTTTTTCATGCCCAAATATAAGTATATGTATATGTATATTCTAGAGCGATATCCAAGTTCTTTGGCTTAACCTAAAGCATTGCATGTTTATATCTTATTGAGTTGAAGGCTCACTCCTCTTTTGTGGATTTCAAGTGATAGTGTAGCTCGAGACCGAGTTAATCCAGAAGACAGAGCTTCTTGATTTATTCTCCACAAGAAGACTCTATGTAATTTTTGATAATCATCATTGTAATTATATATTTATGTTGTTTGAGGAGTATACTCTAGAGCTCTGTAGTTAGATAGAAAGTATGTTATTCTTTTATTGCTTTGGTGGCATTCCTTGTAGCATTTCCCTTATTCCATATTGATATTAGATGTGTCTTTAATCGATAGGGAACAAGAGGAGACAACATGATATGATGATTATGATTATGCATGATTATATGTATATATATAGGAACATTTGATTTGGTATGTATGAGATCCAAGTTATGTTGTGTTATACGGTTTTATTGTGGCTTTATGCCTACCCATGCCCCAGGACCGTCATACTGGTGGTTTTGGGTTGTGACAAAGGTTGTATCAAAGCTATAGGTTTGTAATCCTTAAGATAGATAGATAGATAGATGTGCATGTTCTAAATGCTGATTAAGATAACTACAGAGCATAGGATTCATGTCTCATCTATGTTATGTATTCCCTTGGTATAAATCTGCGTTAAGTATACGTTATGAGTCTAAGTTGTTTGTTATTCTTATCAGTATCGAGATGCCTCCATGACATGGTAGAGGACGAGGTTGAGGTCATCCAAAGAGAGATTTGCCTTTAGATGAGGGTTCTGTAGGTGGGATTAGAGGTGATGAGCTTCCTCCTGTGCCACAAGTGGATATGGTTAATATGGCCTAATAGTTAGATCAATTATAGAGGAACTATGAGATGATTGCTGAGTTTATTACTCAACAGAGATAACAACAAGTATCTCCAGTGTAGGTAGCTCTAGAGATTCACATTCCTCTTATAGTTCCATCACTAGTTGTACCTTAAGTAGAGGAGGTATCTTTTGATAGGTTCCTCAAGATTAAGCCTTAGAGTATAGAGGCGAGGTAGATCCTACAGATTTCTTAAAAGAGATAAAAGAGAATGTAAATATTTTGAGAACCCATTATAAGAGAGCCATCGAGTTTGTCAGCTATTTAATGAAGGAAGAGGCTAAGGAATGGTATAAGAGAAGCATTTCTGGTTTTCTCCGCGGTAATAAGGAATTTTCATGGGAGCAGTTCAAGGATTTGGTAATGAATGGGTTCCTTCCAAAGAGCGAAAAGGAAGCCAAATCCATTGAATTTGAGAGGCTAGTTCAAACTCCTTGCATGAGTGTTTCAAAATATACATGGAAGTTTAGCCAGTTGTAAGTTTGCTCCAACTTTAGTGCCTACAGAAGCAGCATGGATTCAGAGATTTCGTCAAGGATTGATAACCCCGTTGTTCAAATTTCTAACTACACTTAAGTTTGACTTCTACTCTAAGCTTGTGGATAAAACTAGAGTAATTGAGAATAGGGAGATGGACGTCAAATATGAGAGAGAGGAGAAGAAGAAAGCTAAGTTGGCAAGTTCATCTAAGCAGAAAAGTGGGGTGAAGAGTATAGGAGTGTCACCCCCTAACTCCAATGGTGCGACGGTCCTAGGGCAAGGGTAGGCTTAAGGCCACCATAAACCCGTAGAACTCCCTTATTTTGAATCTCATATACATTAATATCAAATATAATATCATACTATAATATATCATAATCCATTCAAGCAAAATTCATTTCTTTACTATACTATTTCATAATAATATTCTCTTGTTCCTTACTGATCAAAAGATGCATCTCACATCACTAAGGAATAAGATTTACCTAAAAGATAACCATCGTACATCAAAATATTATCATCCTCTAATGGCTAACTACGGAGTTCTAGAGTATGCTTCCATTACATATTGAGTCATAATACCATTCAATATTTACACATAATCATATAACAAAAGATTTACATTGAAAGCTTCTTGGATGAAAAGGCTCAAGAAGCTTGATCTTCTCGGCTAGCTCCCTCACGAGCTAAACTACCACCTGAAATCCACAGAAGAGGAGTGAGCCTTCAACTCAGTAAGATATGAACATTATACAATGATAATGAAATATCCAATCATGGTCAATGAACAAATAAATTTTATCTATAGGCATAAAGGAAGTTATAGGCTTTTTACTTGAAAGAAAATGGTTCTCATAATAATTTGGCTATATCAAATCATATCAAACTCAAATCATGGTTCATCTTTAGAACATAGAATGCCCACAAAGAATGGCATTATCAAGTATCAACTGGAAGAACTGATCACATATCATAACATACGTATCGGTAGCCTTGCTACCTCAACGTGCACACATGCTTGGCTAGGCATGCGCCTAGAGCTCATGGCCCCCTCTAGGTGGAACACCGATAAAGACCCTATCGTCTGGGCTTCCAAAGTGCACAATGGACCAATGAATTTACTCTCATTAGGAAGAGCGTTCTATCCATAGATCATGGGTTTCAATCACATAGTAAGTATATTGGTCGCAAGACCATCATCATACAATATTAATTCAATTCGGTTTCACAAGTAAGATCATGTGAACTTGATCTAAGGATATTGATCAAGCCATTCATAATATACAGTTTATGAATACATAGGTACAATAGGATAACTAATGCAAGAATAATCGGTTATAATACTTTCAAAGGATGGTAATCAAACAAAGTGTTCATACTTACCTCTTGCACAATTCCTTTAAATTTTTCCTTAGCAAACTGCTCACTTAATTTCCCTCAATCAAATTATGAATTCTCCTCCTAAGAAAATCCCAAGTACACGAAAATTAGGGTTCTCCAAATTAATGATATTCCACATGATTTTCATTAATTAATTATCTTAGAATCTCTATTCTTAATTCCCAACAATATCCCATTAATTCTCTTAAAGAAAAACTGCA
>CANXYC011436478.1:0-14636 GCA_948193065.1 Aleurites moluccanus
TATGTGAAACAATGCAAGATCCACAAGTAACCCAAGCTCCTCTGGTAAGTAACCGGCGATATCACCATGGTTGAGGTCAATGCCGGCGACGGTTTTGATAGTCTTGTTATCAGGAGCTTTAGCACAGAAAACCCCAGTGTAATTACAGACAGTAGATCCGACCCAATTGGCAGTGAGATTGGAAGGATCAGAAACAATAGCCTGTTTCAAAGCTTGTAATGCTATATAAGCATTTCTAAGTCTTGGATTTTCAATGACAAGAGAAGGGTCTACAGTGACATTCTCTCCTCTATCACCAAATTCATCTCTGTAGTAAAGAAGCTGGCGCTTCTTGATATACATAGCTTCAGCATCAGTAAGGCGGCCATTGGAGGAAAAACTTGGGATCTGGTGAGCAGAAGAAAGGCACAAAATTGTGCCAAGAATGAGAAGAAGAAGAAGAGAATAGAAATGGGTAGTCTTCTTCTTCATCTCACATGAGACATCTGATTTACCAAATGCCACTTTTTTGCGTTTTGTTTATCTTGGCCAAGAATTGTGCAAGAAATGGGTTTTCGAAGAAATGCTGTTTGGCTTAAGCTATTGAGATCTGAGAGAGAATAGGGAATTTGTTCGGAGAGAGAGAAAGGATTGGGAGAGGGGAGAAGGGTTTTTTCTAGGGATTTTGGAGTTGGAGATGGGTGTGAAGGAAAGAAATAATGCATCAATAGACAGCTAAATCACAGCTCAAAGCCCACCAGATTCTCTCTCTCTCTTCAATTTTTTTTTTTAAATTATATTTAATATAATATTTTATATAACTTTCTCGCATTAAGTTTTATTAGTACAAATCCTAAAATATTATCAGACATCATTTTATAATTTTTTTTAAATAATATATAATTCTCATTAAATATGCCAGTTTTTATATGAATTTCTCTCCCTATCTAAGCTAACTTTATTCTTTATTTAACCTTCAAAAAGAAAAAAATTCGTTCCTTTTTTTTTTTTTGTTGAGTATAAAATTCATTCTTTTACTTTCAAGTCTCAAACAAATAAAGAAAAATTTATTGATTCCTACCCTAATCATATACTACCTTTAAAAAACTATTTTTATTATTTTATTTTTTATGAAATGAGCCCCTTTCCCATTTAGCTTCTGATTTTAATTTTATTTTATTTTTAAAATCAAAATTTTCATGTCCATTATTTAAAAATTGAATTTGTTATACAGCTCTTAATTAAAAAAAAAAAGTTTTAATTAGATAGTCGGTGGAACCAAATTCCGGCTGGGTTGACCGTTAAAACAAAAAATAAATCAAATTAAAAAGAAAAAACTGATTGGGCCAGTTGCCGGCAAAAGTGTGACATCACGAGAAAGTTGTGAAATTTGCACGAGATATTGGTAAATTGGTGGTGGTGGTGGTCTAGAGTAGACCTGTGACTGAGCGTGTGATGGAGGAAGAGGATTTTAAATCCACCAGTGAAGCGGTGGTGGTGATAAAGTTGTTTTGTTTGTTTTTGTTGTGGATTATCAAATCAAATTACATTTGGAATAAATGAACTTCCAATAAGTTAAAGTGGTAGCCTTTTTTGTCAATGACGTTATTGTCCCTATCTATTATGTTTTTTCAATTATTCAATTTCCGACCACGGGTCCCACTTTGTCATTATAAATTTTTTACTGTGTTCCACTTTTTCCTTTTTCTTTGTTTTTTTTACTACTGATAAGATGATAATTATATATATATATTTTTATCAAAACAGGTATCGGATTTAAAAATATTTTTATTATAATAAGTTGAGTTTTTAATTTTAAAAAAAAAACAAAAGTGTTAAAGTATTTGAATTAAAAATATACTTTGCTCCTCAAAATTAGATTTTTTTTCTCTAAATTAATTTTTTTAATAATTAAAAATAATTTATTATTATTGATCTAATTTTTTGCAATCTTTCACTTGTTTTCATTCTGTTTATGTAAGTAATCATTAGCATATCAAAGTAATATTGTAAATACATAGAGCTCAATGGCTTAATAAAAATTGAAATAACCTAAACTATTAATTTTAAAATTTCCAAATGAATCATCCTATAAAGAAAAAACTAACAGACATTGCTTCCTAGTCCATGGACCAAATTCAAAGTGTCACATACAAAGGCATAAGTACAAAGATAAGTCTTCCTTCGTTCACTTTCTCACTATCACAAGCAAAAATTATCAGATGATGCTGAGAAGTAACTTCATTTTCTTTCTTATAAACACTTAAAACTATCTTTCTCTAACTCAAACAAGCAAGTACAAAAACAAAGTAAGACGGAGAGAATGAGAATGAAGCTTAGCCCTTTCATTCTCTACACTCTTCACTTATAGTGAGTGGAAGAATTAGATGAGCTCTTAATTCTCCACTGAGTTTACTTAGTGATGAAGATTAAGGCTAAGAAGACAAAGCTCTTAATTCTCCACTGAATTTACTTAGTGATGAAGATTAAGGCTAAGAAGACAAGTGTACATGAATAAGCATAAACATGCCATGAATTTATGCTTTGGTCAATACTAAGTTGAGCCATTTAAACACCATTTTGTTTTCCTAATCCCTAAATCCAATTGGGGATTAGAGTTTTATAAACCCTAAACACACCTTTATGCATTTGAATGTTAAATCTCAATAAAACTTTTGATTTAGTCCTTTCAATTTATAATTAATATAAATTAGGATGAAATCGACCAATCTAATAATATTGGACTGAATATTAAATCATGTTAGAAACTTGCTCAAAATCTAATTATTCTAATTTATTAATTAATTAATAATTGAAATAATTTAAACCCAAACAACACCTGTTAGTGTATGACTTTTTAAATTCATTTTTAACTAGTAATGGAAATGACATTTTCAAAAATATCAAAAGATATTTTCTCGACTAATCGAAAATCTTCATTTCTCTTATAGGTATCCATAAGTCACAAGTGACTTTTAGTTAGGGATGTTCATAATTCAATTTAAAGTGAATAGTTTTAACAAAATCAATCATATCAATTTGTAAATTATTTAAATTATATATAAATTAAGTAAGATTAAAAATTATTCAAATCAATACTTTTAAGTTTTGGTTTGGATAATCAATTTAGTTAGTTTGTATTATAAGATAAAAAATATTAAAAAATAAGTACTATACAAATTAAATTATTTTTATAACTTTAAATTATATTTTAAATATATTTATAAAAGATTAAATATATGAAAAATTTATATAATGTAATGGAAATCAACTTAAAAAAATTAAAAATAAATTTAAAAATTTAAAAATTTCTATAAAATTAAAATTTAAGTACATATAAATTAAAATATATAATTTTAATATAAATGAAATAGTAAGTATAGTGAAAATTTCTGATTTTTAGCCCTGATATATAGTATATAGAGATATTAATTTAATTGACAAATAGATTTACCTTTGTTTTATGATCTAAATTTTCTTGTATATAATTAAATAGCCTATTTTTGATTTGATTGAAAAAAACAAATGAGGCTGCTATTTTTAGTCCATGCCATAATATATTTCCTCTTTGACAATTAAGAAAAAGAAAATTGTATGGCGTGAGATTTAAAAAAAAAATAAATTATTCGATGTGGTAAAATTGTGGCAGAATATTATTATTATTACCGTTCAAAGTGGTTAAAATAATTGACAATCATTAACAAAACAGTCACGCATTCAACATCTAGTCAACATCAATTGCATGTTTTGCACAAAAAATTCATGAACGGCAAAAATTTATGTTTTCTCAATTTTAACCCATTGAAAGTGAAGTGTGATTTTTTAATTTTTTTTATGGTAAAATAGAAAGAGTTTGATTGCTTTTCCAAATTAATACTGCAAAAATAAAATAAGGATTATAAAAAATATCTCACAAATTTATAAAAAATAATATTAAATTTAATATAAATTAATTAATTTTATATAAATAAATTTCAATAATTATATATTTATAAATCCGGGATTGAAAGCTTAACGCTTCAGCCACTTTTGGATAAAAACACTCCCGGGACTGCACGTAGTCTTCCTCCTCATCGCGGATGTAACTCAGACCATAGCCAGCATTAGCAAATATGATAGCATCAACATTGCATTTTTATCCATCCAGACCTGGGCTTTTGCCATTTAATAGAGCTATCATTTGTAGGACCAGCAAGCGCTACAGATGGACTTATTTGAGCAGCCTGCCATGGAAAAAAAATGAGCTGCAATGCAAAGGCAATAAGTTGGGAGGGAGTGCTATTCTTCCGATTCCATAGAATATCATTTTGGTTTTTCCAGAGACCGCAGACAATCATACCTGCTAGAGCAACATCACTGCCCTGACAGCGAGTGAAGAACATGGAAATCCAATCAGTAAATGAAGTGATCCCTGCAACTATTAGAACAATTGAAGAAGCTGACCAGCAAGCCGTAGCAAATGGAGAGGACAATAAAATATGAGTAAAGGACACCGGAGCACTTCGGCAAACCAGACAAAATCCATCTGCTTAAATACTTCTACTAATAAAATTATCCTTGGTAGGCATGTGATTTTTTGATTAATTATTGGTTAATATTGTAAACCTGATTTTGCATAGCAAATGTCCACTGTATACTAATGCAAATATAAGGAGATTTCATCCAATGTTTAAAAAAAAAAAAAAAAAAAATTGAAGTTTGATTTTTTTTTTTTTATTATGTCATCGATCAATTCAAGTTTTTCTTTTTTTTTTTTTATTAATTTGGTACTTTCATATAATATATTATTTTATTTATAATAGTATTTTTTAAAAATAAAATATTACGTTTATAGGTGTGAAAATTGAGAATTTTCACTAGCCCAAATTTTAGCTATTTTACAAATTAAAATTTTCAGACATATCAGATATCTAAATTATTTTAATGAGCTTCCTAATTTCTTGATTGGACAATTGTGTAAAGTTAAAGGGACCTAATCAACCCTTGAATTTCTAGATCAAATTTAAAAAATCTTCCAGACAAAATGTTACAATACTTATAAAGAGTTTGTTAAAATCATATGAAAAATTAAAGAAAAATAATGAAAAATTGAGTGCGAGAATAAATTTTATATTAATTGAATATAAAATATTAAATAAATTTATATATAATTTGATTTTTTAAACTGAATAGTTAGTCTCGTTACTATATAAACCCTATGTTAAATTTAAACAAGTTATTATAACAATTTATAATTTAAAATAATATTAAAAAAATATATTTGTGAAGTGACAATTGAATTTAAGAAAAAAAATATTCAATTTCTACTTGAGGAGAAGTATTAAAATCATATGAAGAAGTGAATAATAAAAAAGAATAATGAAGAATTGAGTGTGTGAATAGATTTAATATTAATTGAATATAAGATATTAAATGAGTTTATATATAATTGAATTTTTTAATTTTTACATTTAATTTTTGAAATTGTCATTTTTATGATTATATAAGCTCTAATAATTATAATATATTAAGATCAAGCAAGTTACAATAACAATTCAAATGTTAAATTCAAATAAGTTAAAATAACAATTTAAAATTTAATAGACTTAAAATTTGTAGTAAGAGATGAATTATATTAATTGAGTGAACTTAATCACGGAGTGCTTTACATTTTAAAAAGTAATATGAAAATGTGAAAACTACAAAGCTTAAGGAGAGAGTTTTGTTATTTGCACTTTTGTTTTTTTAAACTATATAGAATAACGCTTGGTTCCCTTCTCCACTAGCTCCACTAAGACATTGTTCCGCAAGTAGTTCCATTAATTCTACAACTTCAGTAATTTTTCAGCTCCGCCACGCGCACGTCGTTTATATTACTAAAGAACATTATGTAACTATTCTCTATTATTGGAGAATATCTCTTTTATTACAAGAGAACAATGAAAAATTCTCTAATACACCTTGAAATTTTTTATTATGCACATACAGAAAAAATTGTCAAACTTTGATAATATTATGGGCTTCATTATTTATAAACCCAAACTATAATTTAATTAATTAATTAATTTTATTAAACTTAAAAATGACTTGAATTTTTAATTAAATCACAAATCTAACTCAATTCAATAACAAAAACAATGAAATATTATGATTTCGTATCGAGCAATTTATAAATGAATAAGTAGCACGGTTAGATATAACATAATAGAAAATTCAATGACAGCCATTTGAATTAAATGTATATTTTTTAAATTATCTTTTTTTGATAATAAAAAAAAATCTTAAAAAAATAGTGTACCATAATAATTTTTTTATATCAAACTTTTAAGAAAATAGAATAACATTGACAGCTCTTATAAGCTGTTTTTTAATTGAAAAAAAAAAAGTATTATAACACCATCTTATTGTAATGTGAAAAGTTAAATCCATAATTACAATAATTTATTGAATATCTTTTTAATTTTTTCGACTTTCAAGCCCTCTAATAAAACAAATTCCATATATTTAACTTGCATTTGGATATTTTGGATTGAATAGGGGAATTGGAAAAAATACATGGTAAATAAAAAAAAAAAATCTTCCATACTATAACAATTATACATGAAGGAAATTGTTCATTTAAAAGAAAAATTCAATTCAATCATTAGATTTAATTATCTTTATTTATTTAGTAATAATTAATAATAATAAAATTTTAGGAGATTAAGATATATATTTATCTAATTTGACTATAAATAATTAAATTAATTTTTTGTAAAATAAGATTACTTCTATTTATTTTGAAATCATTTATTTTTTATGTTAAAAAAAAAAATTATAAACTGCCTCTTTCAAAATTGATAAAATAAAAATCCATTTGAATTGAATTTTTACAAAACTTGAGTTTTTCAGTTAAAAAATTTATTTTTGCCTTGAAAAAAATTTCTCAACATGAAACAATAAATTAATCATGTATAAAAGAATTGAAAATAATAAGTTTAGGTTCTATTTAATTTAATTATTCAAAACTGTTGATAGCTGGTTGTGGTTGTTGATGTCTAATACTCCCTCTGTTTTTTTTTTATCTATCGTTTAAGGTTTTACATATATATTAAAACACTTATTAATTATATTCAAAATGACTTATTTAACCTTATATCTTTAACTTTATTTTAAATTAAACTATTATATTCTAATTAAATATTATAAAAATAAAATATGAAAAAATAGATAAATATTAATTCGAAAATTAAAAACGATAATTAAAAATATAAATAAATAAATTTTTAAAACGATAAATAAAAAAAACCGGAACGAGTAATTAATAGTTGATAATTATTAGCTAATAAATATTATTCATTTAGTAAAATTTTAGTAATTGTTGTTGTTGAAATGTAAAATGATTATATATATATATAATGTTAAAAAAATAAAAAGTATTAATTAAGAAAATTATATTTAATTTTTTATATATATTTATAATAGTTTTTAAATAAAAATATAGAAATTATTTTAAATATTTTAAAAAATACCATAATAATTATTTATCAATTTTAGAAAAATAATTCCACTAAGAATTATTTTTTATAAGAGTAACATGATACGGGTATCATATTTTATCCATTTTTAATGAATATATATATTTATACGTATGAATATAGTTAATTATATTCTTGATTTTTTATATTTTCTTTTAGCAAACATATTATATACTACACAAAATTGAAATTCAAACCAAATATAGATAAGAATTGAACTAAACACCTCAATCTCAATTTTGATCTCATTAATTTATAGAGTTTTATATATATCTCTTTCCTAAAATTAAAATAATGAAATACTAAAGGAAAAAAAAATAGTTTAAATGAAAAGTTAATTACATCAACTAATTAATTGTTATTTAATTAAATCTTTGAGCCGTTGAAATAGTTATTTAATTGTTTGGTTATTGAAAAGGATAATTTGAAGAATGGATCATATCCATTGGCCACACAAATTAACGTTAGGAACTCGTTAATTTAAACATAAAGCAGAGACAGAGACAGAGACATATACGTTACTTTCCCATTTGCAATTTTCACAGAACAGAAACCAAAAACATCACTAAAATACAGCTTTTTGTGGGATGTGTAGATTCATCCATCCATGTTACTAGTCCATATCAATATATCACTTTTTTTTTTATAAAAAAAAATCGAAATTAATTTATTAAAATTGAAAAATATACCTATTATTAAACTAAATTTATAAATATATAATTAAAATAAATATTTTTAAATATTAATTTTATTGGTGTGGTTTGAATTCTGACGCCTACTCCTAAAATAATCTCACAATTATCATTAAATTAAAACATTAATTTATAATTAAATAAATCTTAGTATATAAAATAAGACACAAATACATAATTTATATATATATATTATTAAAAATTTAATTTGCTATTCTTGTATGTGTGGATAAATATATTTATTTAATAAACTTAAAACTAAAGTATCAATATTTTTTTTTAGCATATTAATTCTGAATTTATTATTGAAAAGAATATGTTTTGTGTGTCTAAAATATCAATATCTTAGTCATAATTATATGTGAATTAATATAATAGAAACCATTTTATTAATGGTAGGAATTTAAATTAATTAGAATTTTAATCACTTTTTTATTTGATCACATGTTTAAAATTAATATAATACTATAATAAGAAGTTATTTTAATAAACATGAAAGTTTGGATTCAAGAGATTGTTATCTCGCATAATTATGAATCATTATAATATCTACTCTCTTATACTATCTCCAATTTTTTTAATCTATTATTTAATATTTTTCACATATATTAAAATATTTATTAATTAAATTTAAAATAAATTATTTAATTTTATATTCTTAATTTTATTTTAAATCAAGTTATTATATTATGATTAATGTTATAAGATAAAATAAGAAAAAATAGATAAATATTATTTTAAAAATTTAAAACGATAATTAAAAATATAAATTAATGAACTTTTAAAATAACAGATAAAAAAATAAAATAAGTATTTTTTTTTTTTTTCAATATGTTTGTCATGCTTTTTTATTTTTAACCTTAAGTAATAATATAAAAGAAAAAAATGAGAAGAAAATAATGATATTAGACTTGATCAACTAAATTTAGTTTAGTATTAAAATTCCAACATTGAATTTTTCAATTAGATTTTAATATTATTGAATTAAAAATTTATTATTATTTTTATGGATAAAGGCGTTATGAACATTATTATATTTCTCAATTGAAAAAAATGCACTATCATTAAAATATAAGTGCAAGTGCAATGCTCATCCGTTACTATTATTCATTATGGATGATTGATGATGTGAATGATGTATAATTTCAAATAAAAATGAGGCAAGTGCCCCTCTAAGGTGGGTCCCTTAGCATCTAAAGCGTCCAATGCTTGAAAATGACATCATCTAAGTGGTTTGGGACCCACGCGTCACGTTCTGCACGGCTGGATCGTCGGCAGGGTCCCACTCCCTTGCAGTGCACCGCGTCTGACTAAGCGTTAACTCTCACCTTAAGTTATCCTTTTCTTTTCTTTACCAAAAATACCCCTCCACCGAAAAAGGGACTCGAGTCTTTAGCTTTAAACGCGTTTTCCCCTTTTCCTAATTTGCCCAATTACTATATATGATTTTTATTTTACTTTTTTTAGAATGAAAATTATATTAAAATATATTTATTTTTATTAATTTTATATTTAAAAATAAAATTACAATACTAAAATAAATTAAAATTAAAATTAAATTTTTTTTGAGCAATAGGGATCCTGGAAAAAAAAAATTCAAATGCGTCCATTATTTTTTAGTTACTACAATAAATTAAAATTATATTTAATTCAATTTAATTTAATTTTAATTTTAAAATTAATTGAAATCCGATAATAAATTAAAATTATAAAAACTAAAATTTTTGTTTCATTAAATTTAAAAAAAGTAGGACTTCAAATGCTTCTATAATTTTTTTGTTTATTGAAAAAAAAAAGTCTTGTAAATTTACAAATTAAATAATATTAGTACTTTTTAAGATAGGAAAAATAAAATTTGCAAATAAGTACATTAAAATTATATTAAATTTTTGCTATTAAGTTTTTTTTTTTTTTTTTTACATAAAAATATATCACACGTTTACTCTCATGTGGATCCATTAACTAAAGTCTATAAGTCAATTTTACTCTATAATCACATAAAAATGTATTTTTTTTTTTAGGTTGATGGCATTTTTTTTTCCTGCTCAAAGACATTACTTTCTGACTATTATCTTAATCTGATAATGAAATAATTTAAGAGTAGAATTCAAATTCAAATCTCATAACCAACATTATAATATATATTTTTTCAATACTTAATTTTTGTCATTTTTTCTTTAAACCACTTTTTGTACTTAATCAACATTAATCCTGCATTTTTATTCTAAATCATTATTAGGAACGATCTATGACTTTAATTTATAATACTCTCTTCAGCCTCTAATCATTTGATGAGTTTAGGTGGCCTAATCAAAATCTTTTTTTATAATAGTTTAGGTGTTTAACTAATGTTGTATTTATATAATATATATGACTATAATTATGTAATTGTTCTTTCTTTTTTAAAATGATATTTTGATAGCATAAAGCAATTTCCAATTAGTCTTAAATTATAGAATTAAATTAATTTAAAATTTGATCACCTCAATTTTAATCATTCTATATGATTAAAATTAATTTTAATCATTCTTTAATTGAAAATAAATCTGTTCGAATTTTTTAATTTATAAAAGATTAAAATAAATAAATATTAAAGGGCTAAACATGATTTGATAAAATCTGTACGATGTCTAAATTAGTAATTATTCTTAATATTTTCAAGGAGATTTTTTTTTTGGGTGAAAGAAGGAGATTGGAAAATTGTAAAATGAATTTTATCATGTTAATGGTTATATCTCTATCTTTAATTATGTAATGTCTATCTACGCTCATTCTCGTTTAAGTATTGAACAAAACTATTGCATTATTAATGTTTAGTTAGTTATGAAATAAAATGTTCATAATTTAATAGTTAATTTTTGAAAAATAAAAAAAAAAATGAAAAAAATTATTTTTTTACAAATTAATAAATTATTTTTCAAAAATAATAAGATGATTTTTAGGAAATAAATACATTTAGTATATGAAAATATATATTGTGAATAATTAAAATAATAAAATAATGTGAAATTTGATTGTGTATTATATTACTACGTATTTTAGAGAATAATTAATTAAGAGGAATAACAAAAAAGAGCATAATGAAATGATTATGTGACGCTAGCTATTATATTAAGTTCTGTTCTGTTTTTAACAGTTATTAGCGGGAGTAGGTTGATATTAGTTCGGTTTAGTAAATTAAAGGTTATTATTAAATTAAATTAATATTTTTGATTTGAATTTTTTTAAATTCAATCAAATTATTATTATAATTAAATCGTTAATTTTAATTTTATTTAAATATTTTTGATTTATCAGTTTCACATCAATTTTTTTTTATATAAATTATTATTATTTTATTATAAATTTAAAGAAAAACATCGATAACGTATCAGTAATAAAAAAAATTTAAAAATAATTTAATATTATACAATCTAAAACTTATCTATTTTATTAATTAACACATTTAAAACTTATATTTTTTAAAAAAAAAATAGAATATTTTTTATTTATCTTTAGTTAATTTTTATAAATGATATTTTTTTAAATTTTAAATTAATATTAAGTTAAAAAAATATGTGATTGTTTATAAAATAAAATCAAATATATTTAATTGTAATAATGAAAAAAAATAATATATATATATATATAGCTTTGGTTTGAAACTAGAGAAAAAAAAAATGTTTAAACAACAAATTAAATTAAACTTTTAGTTTATTCTATTTTTTAAACTAGCCAAATCAAATAAATTATGAAATTATCGGTTTAAATTTAATTTAATTTAATTGATTAAGTCAGTTTGACTTCATTTTTAGGTGGTGGCAACTAGTCGATAATTAATGGCTATTATCTAATAGTTGATTGCTGCATATATTTAGTAAATTTATTATTAACCGTTAACCGTAAATATATTTAATGACTATTAAAAATAAATATTAATATTTATTTTTATTTAAATATTATTTTTAAAAAATAATTTAATTTTTTATTTAAATAAATAAAATTTTTTAAAAAAATTCATAATTGAAATTTTTTTAAATAACTATTATTTGATTAGTTAATAACTATTTAACAGTTAATAATTATCAATAATTAAATAAATATAACACAGTTATTAAAAATTAAAAAATTAATAAGTGTATAAAAAAAACTTTATTAAATACCTACTAATAATAAATTAATTGTAGATGCTTTAATGGATAATATTGATTAAAAAATGCCAGCTGTACCGCTTAGAAGGGACACGTGGCAATTAGAAGAGAGTCCATGTATGTCATTATCGATATTCCTAATGCAGCTGTTTCCAACTAGGACGCTTCCGAAAGCAAGAGAGAGCATTGAAAAAGGGACCCACGCGGGACAGATGACTAAGTCATAGCCACAGGTTCTGGTTGACTTGGCAAATTTACAATTTGGCAACTGCCACTTGTCAATTAAGTCAACAGTCAATCATAAAAATGATACATTGCCTCTATTTTTTTTTTTTAATTAGGTAATTAGCAGAGTGGGTAATCAAATAATCATAAAATGTATCAACAATTCAGGATTTTAATTTGGCAATTAAATTTACTCCATAAAGTTAATATTCATAAAATAATTAAAATTTAATCATAAAGTTAATATTCGTAAAATAAATTTTAAATTTATAAGTTGAAAAAACCATTTCTTTGCTATTGTTTAAATTAATTTTATTGATTGATTTAATTCCATTTTATGAATTGAGATTAAATTATTCTCAATTTGAATTTATAGCATTAATCTGACATTAAACGAATATTTTATTTAAATAAAATTTCATATTTAAATTTCTCTTATTTCATTGTATACTAAAAAGAAAATAAATAAGTATTTTAAATTAAAATTTAATTTTTGAAATTCTCTTATAAATTTCTTAATTTTATGTATATAATTTGAATGTAATAAACTAAGTTGAATTCATAATCTTAAATCTAAAAAACAATTTTTAGATGTAAAAAAAAAAAAAAAAAAAAATCAATAATAATAGGAGCCGATTTGAATTATGAAGTTGAGCATTAGAAGGAAGAAATGGTAAAATGGCAATAAAGGCAACAAAAGTATAATATGTGGGGTAATGATTAATCGCATAAACTTAACGCGTTTTGGATTATTCTACAAGTAGTTTTCTATCTACATAATTTTTTGTATTTTAGTGTGTATTTATATATTATATCAAACCATATGGTTGAACTTAAAATAATAAATTACTTGAAAATGATAATATTTAAAAATGAAACCATTATTTATGGAATAGCATTATAAAGGTATAAGTTATAGCTACTTCTACCATATTTCTAGTTTATTGATTGCTGTCTGTTGTGTAAAGCTTTTTGCATATTAAGATTCTCATTTGATTTTTTCAATCCTTACAAGTTTGACAATGTTATGGTATATTTATAATAATCTATGAGTAAAAATAATGAAAAATTTACCATATTCAATGTAATAAAAATTATAAATTTATTCTTTTTTATAACTTTTTACTGGAACAAAATTATTATAAATCAATTAACTTTCTTGTACTCTATTATAAATTTAGAATATAACTAATATTTTTTATAACATATAATCATAAATTATCTCTTTCGCATAATATTTTTGAAACATCCTTTATTAGATTGATAATTATTTTAACGAGTAATGATCATGAGGTGGTTAATTTTATAAAATTTGAACTTAATCTAGAAATAGCAAAATAATATTCATCCCGTCACTTTTTTTTTAATAATAGATTTAAAATGAATTTATTTTTTTCCATATTAAAAAATATATATATATAAAAGTTGCAATCCAAACAAAAATAAATTATTTAAAAGATTTAAATTAAAAAGATTAAACAAAGCAAGGCCTCCAGTTTTTGTATGCATCAGCATTCGGCACCATCTCCCAATCCCATAAAAGAAAACAGCTGTATCTAAGGTATAAATAATAGCGTATAAGCATAAGGCCATCTCCATTACTATGTCCAACCGTGCAAAATGGCACTGATGAACAGTAATTTAGTGTTTTACTGTTTAACTGCAAATTTTTTTTTTTAATTTAATTTATATGTATAAAAATATTATAATTAAAATAATAATTTTATAAATAAGCTCATATTTTTTTAAATTTTGTTATTTAATTTTTAATTTATATAAATAATTAATTTTAAAAATTTTATTTTTTAAAAAATTCTAATTATATTTAAATTATAATTTTAAATATATATATTATAATTCTTACATAAATATTTAAATTAAATATAAGCAATAAAATTAATATTATCTAAATTTTTATAAAAAAATTATATTTTAAGCAAACTAATTAATTTGGACATATAATATAAAAATTTAAAATAATAAAAATTAATTTATACCAATTACTATATTATATATTCAATTTAATTAATTGCCTCGGTTGATTAACTTTAGGTTTCGAATTAATTGAATTTAGTATCGATTAATTTAATTAGATTTCAAATTGTCAAAGTTAG
>CANXYC011436647.1:0-13379 GCA_948193065.1 Aleurites moluccanus
ATTAAGATGGTGACATAAATAAATAAGAGATATTAAATTAAAATATTAAGAGTAGAAGAACTTACATGGAAGAGAATCGTGCTGATAACGTGTTATAAAAAATAAAGAAAATAAAAACAAGAATAAGTATAAGAATAAGAACAATAATAAGAATGTAAATAAAAGAGTTTTCTATTGTCTTCTTAGTGTGTATTACAAAGTAATATGAACTCCTATTTATAGGGTTCATCTTCATTATATGTTACAATATATAAATTCACCATAAATTACAATATAAATTATACAATAAAATTACAGTTAAATATAAAAACTTATGAGTAGTGAGATAAATGAATGGACATTCACATTTATCTTATGAATAGTGAGATAGGTGAATGGACATCCACATTTATCTATGTATTTATAACACAATTACTATTTTTTAACTTTTTTTTTCTTGAAAAGTCACAATTATGTATATCATATCCAAACTCTTTCCCCAATAATAATAATAATAAAGGACTGAGGAAAATCCAAAGCTGAAATGTAGAAAATGTGAAGGAATGCAGAAAAATATTTACGCAAATGAATAAAAGAAATAGCAAAAGATCTATCCAAATCTAAGACTGCCCAAGAACAGTCTGACATTAAAAAAAGTAAACTTATAATAAGCTGTGGACTCAAGATTTTAGATACAAAAATGAAAAATTTTATAGCATCATTTTTTACGAGATTATATATAAAAATCTAATTATAAAAATTTTAAAATGAGAGAAGTAAAAATAAAAATTTAAGAAAAAATATGAAAAAAAAAACATTTTAGAGGAAAAATACGAAAAATTAAAAAATATAGGTGTAAAATTAAAAGAAAAAAATATGAAATTAGAAAAATTAAAAGAAAAATTATGAAATTAGAGTCACCTATAAACATTTTTAGAATTAAAAAGTAAAAATTAAAAATTAAAAAAATAAATATAAAAAAATAAAAAATTAAATTTTCGTATTCGATCGTGCGCTTAAGAATTTGTTGGAAAAAAAAAAAAATATTATGTTTCTTTATATATAATAAATATATATAAATAAAAATTAATTTTTTTCTTTTACTTATAAAAGCTAGTAATAATTTTTATTATTAATTATCTTTTTTTTTTTTCTTAAATATGTGAAAGGTGGAGACCCATTTTGACATCAAAAGCAATTAAGAGATATGTATAAGAAAAATGATATTCATATTACTATTTACTTATCTTTGGGCGCAAATGGAATTAAATGGGACAATAAGTTCTTAGGTTTATATGTATAATACATGTATTATGTATATATAACGGTAAAAAAAAAAATTGGCAGGTACCCAGCCATAAAGGGGATCCGCCTTGTTTACACCCACAACAAGGGACAGCTAAAAGGCTTCAAATTGCAGTAAACCTTAACCCAATACTGATATTTTGTCAACTTCCTTCAAGGGTACACAAGCAGCTCCTCCTCATATCACCCATTGGGTTTCCTACTAAAAAATGAGACACAATCATCTCTAGTTAGGCTAAAAGCTTATTCAACCACGGATCTGCAAGAGATGAATACTTTACATCCTTATCTAGGCAACAACTCTAACCCATAAGGTTGAATGTTGTAACCCAAGGTATGAGAAGTACATAGAGCAATGCCACTATATTCTCTCACCACAAATCCACCTAACCTTTACTTATATTAAAGAGAATAGAGTGCAAATAAAGCAAAATAAAACAGGCCATTAGCTAAGTCAACTGCAATTGTGGAAACATGAGGCTATGGAATTAAATTCATGTTGTTTACATAACAATATCCCTTGCAGAAGCAAAGAAAATAACTTAATCAACAGATTCCCATTGAAGAACAAAAATTGTTTCAAGTGATATAAAACAAGAGAAGGAACCAAGTTAGTTGTATCTTTATAGTTAGAGGACAGAAAAAGAAATCCAAAAAAGATCAAATTTTCACTTAAGATAACAATAGTTAATGAATGGGTCAAGACCTGCACAACAATAGCCTTTCTCAATGTATGTCTATGTTTGTATTCCATACTGTTTCATCTCAAGTACTCCTATTCTAGTCTATTTCAATGTGTCTGTGTTTCTGTTCCACATTGTTTTATCTCAAGAGACACATTCAGAGCTAGAAAAGAAGAGGAACAGAGAACAACACAAGTAAAGATCCAGAAAGGTTAATTAACTCGCAAGAGAAAACCCATAACTAATTCAAACCAAAAAGATAAATTAAAAGTCATTCACTGTATTATCAATTATCGATTTGATTTTATTAACACTGGGATCAGAGAATACAAAACTAATAGTCAATTTCTCATTAACTAAGATAAAAGGAATACATCATTCCAATAACCTATTTATCAGACACGCATATCATTCTAGACTAATATTAACCAATAAATACTCGAAAAGAGAATCTATGCTGAACAATAATATGATATACAGCAGAATACCAAAAATCTAGTAAAATAAAACTAAAAGGTAGTTCATCTCCAAATTTTATTGAAAAAGTCGAATTTAAAAGCCAAAGAATAGACATCATCCCAGGTTCATCATACAATTAAAAAAAAAAAAATAAAAAAAAAAAAAGCCCAAGCAATCCAATTTACTGGAAATTTCCAACACATAACAGCAACAACAATCATCATCAACCCCACCAACGTACATATTTATAAAAAATCGAAAATTATTTGATTACAGTTTCAAAATGTCATCTCTTTTTCTCTCTTTTTTTTTTTTAGTCAAAGCTTCTATATCTTAAAAAAATTGGCTAAAATTTTGAGAGGGTGAAAGAAATTTTTTGAGATTTTCTATTTATACCACTATATAAAAAGTTAGTCAAAGTATACAAAAATTTATTATTTATAAAATTTAATAATTTTTTAAATACTGTTTACTTTTGTAAATTTTATAAAAGTTATAATTATTTTATTTTTATAGA
This sequence comes from Aleurites moluccanus, assembly GCA_948193065.1. Classification (NCBI taxonomy): domain Eukaryota; kingdom Viridiplantae; phylum Streptophyta; class Magnoliopsida; order Malpighiales; family Euphorbiaceae; genus Aleurites; species Aleurites moluccanus. The sequence goes on from CANXYC011436647.1 coordinate 2,944, forward strand.
CTTTTTAAAATTTTTAAAAATTATTTTTAAATATTTCTTAATTTTTATAAAATCTTTAAAAGTTATTATGGGTGTTTGGATCCTCAATTTAAATATATAAAACTCATTAATTATCCAAAATCACTTATTTTAAGTGTTTGGTTTGATAACCTATTAATGGGTTTTGGTCTTCAAAAATAAAATTTAAAATTGAAATTGAAATTTTTAATCACTATTTTGTTGTTTTTGAGAAAATGGGTTTTGGTAAAAGTGATTTTGCCAACTAATAATTTTTATATGGGTTAATTATAATTTTTCATATAAAATGATCTAATATACTAATTTCTCATGATTTTTTAAAAATATATTAACTCTCCTCTAATAAATATCACAATATACTACTAGACCATTTTATCCAATTTTCATATATTTTATAGTTAATCAATGTTAAAATGGTCAATAAGAATCGTGAAAAGATAAAAATACTCTTACTCTTTATTTTTAGTTAATTAAAATCTATTTTTGTTTTAAAAAATATTTTTTAGAGTTAAAAAAATTATTTTCATATTTTTTGAAAAATTTGAAAATAGAAAATAACAAATAAAAATATATTTTATTTTTAAAAAAATAAAAAATAACAATTAAAAAATAAAAAATATTTTTATTTATTTTTTATTTTCAAATTTGTTAAAAATATGAAAATGAATTTTTAATTTGTATTAAAAAATTTAAGAAGAAATAATTTAATTTCTTCTTAAATTATTTTTTTAAAATAAAAAATAAAAAATATACTACTGGACTTTTTCGTCTATTTTGTCGTTAGTCAAAGCTAAAATGGTCAACAAAAATAGTAAAAAAATAGAAATGCCCTTATCATTTATTTTTAGTCAATTAAATTCTATTTTTGTTTTAAAAAATAATTTTTATAGTTAAAAATTCATTTTCATATTTTTTGACAAATTTGAAAATAAAAAATAACAAATAAAAAATATTTTTTATTTTATTTTTTAAAAAGTAAAAAATTTGAAAATAACAAATAACAAATAAAAAATAAAAAATATTTTTATTTATTTTTTATTTTCAAAATTTTCAAAAATATGAAAATGAAATTTTTATTTGTATTAAAAATTTTAAGAAGAAATAATTTAATTTCTTCTTAAAATTTTTTTTAAAATAAAAAATAACAAATATTTTTATTTATTTTTTATTTTCAAATTTCTCAAAAATTATGAAATGATTTTTTTTAACCCTAATAATATTTTTTAAAATAAAAATAGAATTTATAACTAAAAATAAAGGGCAAAAGTATTTATGTCTTTTTTTTTATATTTATTGATCATTTTTGCGTTGACTAATGAAAAATAGATGGAAATTAGACGTAATAGTCCAGTAGTATATTGTGACATTCGTTAGGGGTAGTTATTATATTTTAGAAAGGTTAAGGGGAATTAGCGTATTAAGTCATTTTATGGGAGAAAATCATAATTAATCCTTTTTTTATTCACCAAATTTTGAGGAATAATAATTTTTATTTACCAAAATAAGTTTTGGATAATTGGATCCAAACATCCCCATTATTAAATATCCCATAACTTTTTAAATCCATTAAAATCTTTAATAATCCTTAATCAATACACCCACTTAGTAAATATTGAAGAGGAAATTACTATTTCATCTCTCTCTTTTGATAATTTCATTATTGATTTTGTGTAGTAAAGAAACTAACCAAAAGTTAGCACATATGGAAGGCAAATTATTATTTCGTCCATTCCTTTTGATGAAATTCATTAGTGAGTCCCTAACTTTTTAGAAACACATTAAAAAATTCCTATAGTTCAATTCTGTCAACTACTTAATATTTTTGTTCAAATTTAGATACTTTTCCATCAATTTTAATTAAAAAGACAGTAATACCCTTGCAAAAACATATGATCTGTTGGAGAAAAAAAAACTCGATTCACTCTAAACATTCTCTCTTCTATCTTTTTTTTATTCTTCTTTGAACATGCCAGTATGCAAAAGAGTTCATTTTACAATGACACTCAATTACAATATTGCAAGTTAGAATATCCACATCATAACCTTTCTCATCCATTTTTTTTAGCAATTCTTCTGCTTCTGATTTTCTTCCCTCCTTCCATAAACTATGTGGCAAAATGTTACAAGTATAAGTATTTGAGAAAAAATTATTTCTCATCATATCATGTATAAGTAACCATGAATTAAAGTGTTGTAAATTACCATATCCAGAGAAATACAACTTTGTATCATTAAAGCTATCAACATTCTTGCATTAGAAAGCATTCCATTCTTGTATAATAGAGTATATGTTAGGCTCTATGTCAATATCTAGCATCTCTTTAATAACTAATTGAGCCTCTAAAAGGTTTTTCATATCTGAAAAAACCTAATAACCAAATACTATAACTCTTTAAATTTATTTACCTGCCATTTCTTTTCATAATTTCAACCAAAATTTTGGCTTCCTATAACATTCCTTCCTTGAAGAACCCTATAAGCATTAAAAGCCCTCTCTTAGTCATTGTACTGAATAGATTCAATGCATTCATTTTCACCCAAAACATATGACATAAACTAATATTATAATATCATCAAATACACAAAATTCATTTTCTATCAAACTCAAATCAAATGAGTTGAATATACACAAGTCCAATTAGCTCAATCATAATGGTAGCTAGAATAGAATTGGACAAAATGGAATAAAATCAAAACTATGGATGATGAAGATGATTCAGACGATTCATGCTCAGAAAGTATTGACATATTAGATTTGTCAAAAATTAAAGCTCGTCCCTTTAAAATCCAAGCCAATCAGATACTTTATTTCATATATTTTGCGAGCGTGCTGAGTTAAATCTTGAATTGCACATCCCAACTTGGGAGCTGTAACAGTCTTAGGGTATGAGAAGACTTAAAGTTACCTAATACTCATAAATCTTAGGTAGCTACTAATAATTAAATTAACTTCCATCATGGTAATGATTATTACAAAACCTATCCTAGAATTGAAACCTGCATAAAATATAATAATGCTTTTATATCGCCCTTAACTTCATTATTTGCAACATAATTCTCAATAGTTCTCCAAATATTTCTATGAAGAAAGATAAATAGTTTATATCAAAACTATCATACTATGATTATTTACAATCATTTAACATAATTTACATTCTATAAAAAAACTATAATAAGTCCCAAAATATGTTCATTTGCTTAGAACTAGGGGTGAGCATGGTTCAGATAAAGTTGGGGATTTGATAATCCCCGAACCAAACCGAGTATTCGGGGATATGAATATTGTTAAACTGAAATCAAAATATTTTTATAAAATATATGTTTTGAATTGTACTAATTAATCGGTACAGTTCAATTCTATTTTTTAGGTATTTCAATTCAGGACATCCAGTTTAAGGATCCCCATATTTTTGGTTATTATAATAACTTAAAATGCAATTGTAACATACAACTTTAAATTTGACTTAAATACCTAATAAATGCACATTTGGATCCCAAAACTTAGTAGCTAACTATTTATTACAATTTTTAGTAACAAAATTAGAAAATTACTAATGTTAAAGGTTACTAACTAATGTCCATGTTAAATTCATAATAAAAATAAAAGCTTAATGTTAAACGTTGGAACTTCCAAGTTCCAAGTTCCAAGTTCCAACTTTCAAATATCCTTACATCATCACAAACATTCAACAGGCACAAATTTGCATCAAGAAAATATAAAAGAATATCCATATTGCACTGTCATTGCAATGACCAATGAGAACTGAAACTCAAGGCACTAATAAGTGAGAAAGAATCAAAGAAAGCAAGTAAGACAATGAGAAATGAGAAAGTAATCGACACATTTTTATCATTATTTTTTCTATATATTTTATTAATATTTTTAGCATAATTAGTTAGTTTTTATTTATATTTAATAACATTTTTAATAAATTGCTACTAATAACTTGGTTAGAGTTTTTTGATCTTTTTAACCCCTTTTTTTAGATAATTTTGGCAATAAATTGTACAAGACAAGAGGTTGGACTAAAGACCAAGCTAAATGGATTTGATTACTAGATTAAAATCCAAACTACTTGCAAATGGGCCTGAGCTCGAGATAAACTAACTGACACGGTCATGCCTGAGACCAACACACACATGTAACTCCAGTTTCTTTAGTTGTAATACCCCAACAGCCGGAACAGTAGATAGTGAGACAGTACAGTAGATGGATATAGTGGATTATAGTAACTGATATGGTATTAATTTAAGTATGAATAGGCTCAATTAATTACTGAAATATACAGAGGATGGTAGAGTGTAACACTTAGGAATTTTTGAACCTCAACAAGGTCAATTTTATGACACTATCCCGGAGAATACCAGTGTTAATTACACTGTCCGGGGAAATAGCAGTCTGGTTGATTTATAAATTTTTGACTCAGACCAAGGGGTAAAGAGTCATCTATATTTATGTGAATTTTTGGTGAAAAGAAAGAGTTAAAAAATGTTTTAGAACACAGAAAATCAATAGAGTGGCAAGAATTGTAGTTAAAGATAATATTATGGGCATTTTTGGAAACGGGCTGTCTAGGATATAGAATCGGACCCAAAGTATTTTTAAATAATAGAACAACCCAAAATAAGGTATTTCACTCCCCATACTTATAGTTGAATCTAAACATAATAGACAAAATATATTACAGGAAGTTTCGAGGTCAAAATACAAATAAGAAAAATTTTGGGCAAAAGTGCAATTAAGTAAAGTTGTGGGACCCACAATAAAATATCATTTTTTTTGGCATTAAAATTCTTGAGAAAATAAAGTCCAAGTGTCCGACCAAGTTAATGTGAATTGGAGATGTTTTTTACATGTTTTCCATAGAAAACTTCCAAGTGTCCAAATCTAGACTCTTCCATTAGTGACTTCAAATTGGCTATAGTTTATTAATTGAAATTAAGCAATTTTTGAGGGAAGGCTGGCCAAACTTATAGAAGGAAGAACCATTAAAATTTTGTTCCAACCTTTATATGGAAATCAAAGTAAGATAGGAAAACAATTGATGAAGAAGGAGGTCAATGGAGAAAAGTGAAGGCAAAATTTCCTAATCAAGCTATTTTAGTGGAAGAAAGAGATGGAATTCAAGATTTTAACTCAAGATAAGTGTATTAAACTTCAGTTTTTAATTTAATTTAAGAGTTCTATGGTTTGATTTGGTAAATAATTGAGCTAATTGAGCTAAAAGTGTAAAGAATGTACTAAGGTTTAAAGGGGATTCTGAATCTGTGTTAAGGTAGTAGCTTGCAGTCCAAATTCTGAATTTTTAATATATGAATTTGAAGTTAATAAAAACATGAAAGTTGTAGTATGTCTGAAAAAGGAATTGATGAAATTCAAAGTGAGGAGAGAGTAATTGAACAAAAATCGTGACTGGCCAGAATTAGGTTTTTTGGAATTTTGCTACTGTGTTTTTGTTATAGAGAATGATAGAGACATAATTAGGAGAAATGTCTAACATAAAAAGTGTTCATTTATATCTTATATATAGGCTTGTAAAATGGTTTTTTATTTGGATTTATGGTTTATGAGATATTGGGTAATAAGTGTCATCTGCTAGAATTGACTGACAAACAAAGCATAGGTTACTAAGTTCTATTGATTCGAGGACCTTAAAGTCTGAATTATGGAAAGTATAAAAAATGAAAAATGATTATTTATATATTAAATAAATGATTATAAAATGGTTTGATAATTGGATGAATGCGACATTAATTATAAGTATGGAAACAAGGTTTGTCCGGATAGGGACTGCAGAACAGTAGGCTCAAATTTGATGAATGTTTTAGAATGATGTCGTAATCAGAATGACATAAAATTTGGATATGTTACAATATTATATATATATTTTCAATATGAAAAATAATTACATTAATTAGTTAAGTATAAATTTAGATATAGAAAAAAAAGTACAGACTTCCAGAATAGGATTATAGGGCAGATTGTAGGGCAACAAGGCTGGTTATGAGACTAAGTTTAAATTGACACCATAAATTATATAGTAGGGGGATTAATGTGATTTTATGTCTAGTTTAATTAGGAAAAAGAATTAAAGTATTTGGATAAATGTAGCAATTTTTAAGAGAAATGGAACACAGGTTGCCATTGAGGTTTAATATAGATAAAACTTAAAATTTAGAAATTTTAGGAATTTTCTTTAATATAAGTATAAGTAAAGTAATTTTATGTTAATAGTATCTAAATTGAAATTAATTGACTATGTATCATCAAAGAATGAATAAAAAAGTGATAGGAACCAAAAGGGCTAACGCATTGGACTAAGAAAAAGGGATCGACAATGTAAAAGGTTATGGACTGAGGTGAGTTTACTATGCATCAAATTACATGTATAAATCATTGTATTGAATTATGAAAGCTTATTTTGGATTTGTGTTGTTAGCCGAATGGCCTACCTTGACTTTTCCCTTTGTACTTCTTTGTTTACTTCTTTGTTTCCAACCTTATTTTTGATTGATTAAATCTTATTAATTGTTGAAAATGTTTAGCCTATTCAATTATTGACATTGTGAGATTAATGTTGAATATTTAGACTTTAGAAATCTTGCACCCAAATCTCATCAAATTGCAACCAAACTTATGCACACCAACTATTTAATAAAAGTCCTATATGAACCATTACTATTGATATTGTTTGCCTAATCCTAATGCCATTGTCACCAATGACATTGGCTAGCCAATGGCGACAGTGATAATGGTAATGGGTTGATATATTATTAATTGACCTACACTTGCTTATTGAGTTTATTGATAAACCTACCATTGATACCTAACCAATATACAACTAATTTGTTCTATTCATTGATTATAGACTGCTAATAATGTATATTGTACTATTATTAAATACTGATTATGGAAACTGTTCCATTGATGATCTATATTGCATTTGCTACCTTATATGTGTGTATTTGATAGAACTACTATACCGATAGGGTAGTAGGGAGGAAAATAATCGGTATTGTGCACAGTGGCCTACTGGACAGGGCTAAATGTCTGGGACCTAGCTAGGAAGGGACTTGTCTTAGCTATAAGGTCTGGCCCACCTTATGGACGTTGCAGATTTTAACTATAGTTACAAACCCCTTTTATCTGTCACTTTCACACACGAACCCACTTTGGACATTATTGAAACCTTGATTCTTGCTCATTACTGTATTATTGACACTATTCATTTTTATTATTTGATTTAACCCTTTTAGAACATTGGTGTGCAAACTTTTATTCTTTGATTACTGTTCTTATTCCTTCACTTTTCAAACCTAGCCTGCATGTGATATGGTGTATAGTAAATTCACTGAGTATTTTATACTCATTATTCAGTGGTTTATTATTTTACAAGAATGAGATAAAGGTGGCAGATTCTAAGTTATTTTTTTTCCTCCGACTTGGAATAAAATATCTTTAAGGTATATATTTGTTATAATTGGTCTTAGGTAACGGCTTTAGAAGCTCCATGGTACTGTATATAGATAAATTAATGAAGTAAAAATATTATATGAATATTTATTAATGACAGCCGATGTGATGAATATTAATCATAGTATGGGAAATACTTACTGACTAATAATGATTAAATTAATGATAAAGATAATGATACTAAAATAATAAGGTTAAAATGTAACGTGATATAAGAAAAAGAAAAATTATATGTACTTAGAAGTACCATGAATGTTTACTAAATTATGGAGTTGAGGATATAAGTATAGTATCATTTGGGAGTGCAAATCTTTTGTAGGTTGTGTAATTGTTGAAATATGTTATGGTTTATATTAAAGTTATAGAGGAAACTTTGTCAAAATATTCATAAATATATTAATGGTTAAATGGACTTTAATTATTAATGGACGAATTTAAATATAAATGATTATAATTAGTAGTTGTGAATGGGTTCTACGGATTTCCGGTGACCTTAGGTCTACTAGTGCCCTAGGAACGTCGTGACCCCCTAAAGAGGGTCGTGACATTAGCACACGCCCATGTCCTACCCAACTCACCCGTGCAATCCATTTATCCAACCCAGCACACCTGTGCTAACTATGAACACAACCATGCTGCTCCTTTGCCAATCCAACATGCCCATGCTATTTCCAACACTTTCTTGCAATGTTATTTAAATCAAAAGGACAAGAGCTTATGAGCAATGTCATGGCCTGATTATTTTTAAAGCCCAAAGTCAAACATCACGGTGTAGAATTGGACAAGTTGGTGTAAGGAAATTGGAAACAGCTCATGTACATGTGGAAAATGACCATCCTAAAATGAATAGTGTAAAAGTGTAGGTGTGAGGCCTCGCCTGAGCATCGAGATGCTCATTTGAGGTGATTTTCCACGCATTAAAGGTAGTTTTTGCTTTACATTTACAAATCATTTCTTTAACTTTTATTTTGAAAATTTTATAGAGTCCCCACCTATATTTTAAAGGGATAAAGAAAGAAAAGCCCAATTTGACTCCAAATTTAACCTAAAGATAAAATCACTAGACCTTCGAACCAAGACTAAGCTTAAGGACTAGTTTTTGGTTTTAAATAACTCTCGTTTTTGCTTTCTATTTAATGATCAATTTATGATGGGTGTACCTACCATTTTCATATGTCATTTTCGAATATATATGTGTGTAGAATTTTTAAATTTTATTGGCTGAATTAATTTATTATGCAATAAGTATGCATTTTACTTATTTAATTGTTTTGAATAATGATTGTAAATGAGCATGGAAAATATTAGCGTATAATATTGATTGGTATGTGGAATTTCTAAAATTCTATATGAGTATTTATACATATATTTTAAGTGCTGGAAGTTAGAAGTTAGAATATCTGTAGCGAATTTGTATAAGTTTGTTTAAGTGGTTTCCAGCTGGCATTGGTGAGCTGGCCTTGTGAAAAGGCACTGTCGAGCTGACCTTGTGAAGAGGCAATACCGAGCTGACCTGGCGAAGAGGAAGATGTGAAGTGGGAATGCGAAGAGGGAAGTGCGAGCCGGCAATTGCAAAGAGGCAATGGCGAGCCAACACTGCGAAGAGGAGATGTGAAGAGAAATTGCGAAGAGGAAGTGCGAAGAGGAAGTGCGAAGAGGAAATGGCGAAAAGGAAATGGCGAAGAGGAAAGGCGAAGAGGAAAGGCGAAGAGGAAATGGCTAAGAGGAAATGAGAAGAGGGAAATGCGAAGAGGAAATGCGAAGAGGGAAAGGCGAAGAGGAAATGTGAAAAGGGAAAGGCGAAGAGGAGATGCGAAGAGGGAAGTGCGGATTGGGTTTGGCGAAGTGGCATATACGAGCTGGCATATGCGAAGTGGAATGGCGAGCCGGCAATGCGAAGAGGCATTGGTGAGCTGAGTTTGGCGAACTGGTATTTGCGGGTTGGCAATGCGAAGAAGCATTGGCAAACTGGGATTGGCGAGCTAGCGAACTGCGAGCTGGCACTTACAAGCTGGAACAGCGGATTGGGTTGCAGAACGTAATTTAATTAATTTCATTTTTACTGAGGCAATAACTTATAAAACGGGCAGTAACTGATGCATTAAAACACTTAAACCTTTTTATTTTCTTCTTCTGTGTTTTGTGTGCTCGTCTTTTTCTCCCAAAGGAGCTGAAATACTGTTTCTTCTTCTTCATCGATTTCATGATTTCTCCATCAAAATTTTTGGAGAAAAATTCATGGAAATCCATTGTAACACCTCAACCTAAACCATATTGGAACCCTAAAGGGGGACTTAGGGGAAATTTTTTTCTTTCTTTATAATATGCTTATATGATGTATTTATGCATGAAATTGATAGTTATGAATGTTATATGACCTGATTTTAGGCATAGAAGTGATTTAAAGGCTATCAGGACAAAATCGGGAAATTTTGAGTTTTTGGTGAACTGGGGGCAAAATGGTCATTTTACAGCCCCTTCGAGTTTTTATGGATTTAGCACTATATTTGAAGAAAGAAAAGAAAATAAGTGAATGTAAATGGCATTATTTAGTTTATTTGAATAATAGACGGAAAAATAAATCCGGTTGAAAACAGTTCCCGGTAAGCTGCTCAATTGAGGTGCTTGAGGTGCTTCGATTTGCACTGAGGGCATTTTAGTCTTTTCATTCATAATATGGGATTATAGAATGTGTGCAACGTTATGGTATTTAGTTCGGCTTGATTAAATCCAACCATTGGATCAAATGATGGAAAATGGAAGGTTGGATCAATCGGGTGCAAATTTGCTATCATAAGGTCAATCTATTAGATTTTTTTCTTTTGGTTTTTGATTTGGTGTGGCAAATCTATACGTTAGCCACTTATTTTGACTTTGGATTAACCAATGGCATAAAAGTAAAGGAAATGGATGGTTGGATGGCCATTTTACACCTAAAGTACCA
>CANXYC011436842.1:0-27259 GCA_948193065.1 Aleurites moluccanus
ATTCAATTCTTGATCTTTTCATCCAATGGTTTGATTTAGGTTAACTTAAAATGGTTACCATAGACTTGCATACACCATATAAGTCCATATACCTTAGGAAAAGACTATACTACCCCTAGTTCGAATTGGATCCCTATCCGAGTAACTTTTCCCGGAATTATTTTCTATCGGCTTTAATTTTCCAACAATAATTCATATGACCATTATATCTCTATTTTCATGTCTTAATATTATCTTTTATCATCAAATATAATGTTAATTTCCATTAAAAACTCAAAGGGTGCGAAATAACCATTTTGCCCCTAGTTCACCAAAAACTCAATTTTATCCGATTGCTTCCTAACAACCTTTAAACCTCCTCTATTCATTCAAATACATCATATAACATGCATACATGTCAAATTCAACCATAAACATATAGAAAATCACAACAATTAAGTCAAGTCAAAATTTCCCCAAGTAACCCTTTGTGATTCAGGTTCTAGGTTTTAACTAAGGTGTTATAGATTTGAATTTCAAAATGAAGATTCAAACATTTTATTTTTATTTATACTTTATTATAAAAATGGTTTCAGAGTCGTTCTGAAACTCAGACAGTCCAAATTTCACTATACCCCCAAAGTTTCATTTATTTATGGTTTTGCCGTCGTTTACTGTTTCAGTGTTCCTAAATATTTTTCACCTCTTTCTTTTTACTATAATTACACATGCATATATATGATTCTTTACCCTAGTCAGAATCAGAAATTCATCTGTCGACCGGACTGCTACAGCATTATCGATACCGATATTTTCTGGAAAAGTATTTCGTTTGCGTTCTAACTAAGTCTCTAAAATTATCTTTAGTCATTTCGATGATTTCAAACCACATACTGAGAACTTTAATCATATAATTGTGGTAGGATTTTCTATGGTATTACATTCTACCCTCCTTCAAATAAATTCATCCTCGAATTTAAAATACATACATACCTCAATGTTGGAACATGAATGGATACTTGTCCTTCATGTCCTGCTCGCTTTCCCATGTGCACCCCTCCATCGAATGATTCCTCCAAAGGACTTTAACCATTGAGATTTCTTTGTTTCTCAGTTGCCTGACTTGTCTATCTACAATCTCTACAGGTAGCTCCTCAAATGACAAGTCTTTATTAACCCCAATATCTTGTACCTTCAATACATGCGATGGATCAAATACATATTTTCTCAGCATAGAAATATTTAATACTGGATGCACATGGCTCAAATTTAGTGGAAGAGCCAATTTGTAAGCCACATTGTCAATCTTCTCGAGTATCTCAAATGGGCTTACAAATCTTGGTGATGGCTTCCCTTTCTTCCCAAATCTCATAACACCTCTCATTGGTGAGATTTTAAGAAAGATATGGTCACCAACTGCAAAATGAACATCCTTCTACTTTGGATCGACATAACTCTTTTGTCTACTGAAAGCAATCTTCATTCGTTCCTTGATAATAGGCACCTTTTATATTGTCTCCTTAATCAACTCTGGTCCCTCTAATTGTTTCTCACCCGGTTCTACCCAACATACCAGAGATCTGCATTTCCTACCATACAGTGCTTCATAAGGAGCCATTCTAATAGAAGCATGGTAACTGTTGTTGTAGAAAAATTCAATCAGTGGTAAATACTGATCCGAGTTTCCTTTAAAATCCAGAATACAAAATCTCAACATATCCTCCAAAGTCGAGATAATCCTCTCTAACTATCCATCAGTCTATGGATGGAAAGTTATACTGAACTGTAACTGGGTACCTATAGCCTCCTGAAACTTCTACCAAAATTGAGAAGTAAACTGCATACCCCTATCAGATATGATCATAAGTGGCACTCCATAAAGCCACACAATCTTTTTCACATACAACTGTGCATACTGAGTTACAGAGTAACTAGTCTTCACTTATAGGAAATGAGCAGACTTTGTCAATCGATCTACAATAACCCATATGGAGTCATAACCTTATGTAGTCCTTAGTAAACCGACTACAATATGCTCCCATTTTCACTCTGGCAACTCAATCTCCTGAAGCAAGCCAGATGGCTTTTGATGCTCAAACTTAACCTGTTGATAGGCTAAGCATGTAGAAACAAACTGAGCTACATTTCTCTTCATACCAGGCCACCAATACACATTCCTCAGATCATGGTATATCTTGGTAATTCTAGGATGTACACTGTATGAAAAATAGTGAGCCTCTCTCATAATCTGATCTCGTAGCCCAATAATGTCGGTACACATATCCATTTCCCACACTTTAGTACATCATTCTCTATTGTGAACTCTGCTGCCTTACCATTATAAACATCTCCCTTCAGCTTCAGTAGATATGGATCCCTATCATGTGCCAACTTAATATCATTAATCAATAATGGCTTAAACCGAAATTGGGCTATCAGAGCCTGGTTTTGATCCCAGGATCCCAAATCCAACTCTACACCCATATCAGCTAACTCCTTCATCTCATGGATCAAAGTTCTCCTGAAAACTGAGACGTAAGCTAAGCTGCCTATAGATTTTCTGCTCAATGTATCCGCTATAACATTAGCCTTACCTGGATGGTAAAGGATCTCATAATCATAATCGTTTAGCAATTCAATCCATCTACACTGCCAGAAGTTCAGATCTTTCTACTAAAGTATATACTACAAACTCTTATGATTAGTATATATCTCACATTTAGACCCATACAAATAATGCCTTAAGATCTTTAGTGCAAACACTACTACTGCCATCTCTAAGTCATGTGTCGGCTAGTTCACCTCATGCTTCTTTAATTGTCGAGAAGCATAGGCAATCACTCTCCGAAGCTGCATCAAAATACATCCCAATCCAATTCGAGAAGCATCACAGTACACTGTAAACTTCTCATCCTTTGATGGCAACGCTAACACTATAGCACTCGTGAGGCAAGACTTCAAAGTCTGAAAACTGCTCTTATACTCATCAATCCATAGATATCTCTCCTGTTTCTGAGTCAGCTTAGTCAACGGAGCAACAATTCTGGAGAAATCCTTCACAAATCGCCTGTAGTATCCTGCCATACCAAGAAAACTATGGATCTCAGAAACACTGATAGGCTGAGACCAGTTTGCAACTGCTTCTACCTTCTAAGGATCTACCATAATACCCTTCTTACAAATCACATGACCCATAAAACAGACTTTAGTTAGCCAGAACTGGCATTTAGACAACTTAGCATATAGTTGATGCTCTCGAAGTATCTACAATACAATCCTCAGATGCTCTAAATGCTCCTCCTCACTCCTGGAATAGATAAGAATGTCATCAATGAGCATTATAACAAACTTATCCAAGAATGGCTTAAACACCCTGTTCATCAAATCTATAAATGCAACCGGTGCATTAGTCAACTCGAATGGCAACACCAGAAACTCATAATATCCATATCGAGTCCTGAAAGCAGTCTTGGGTACATCACCCTTCTTGATTCTCAACTGGTGATACCCAGATCTCATATCAATCTTAGAGAAATGACTGGCACCCTGCAACTGATCAAATAGATCATCAATCTATGGCAACAGATATCTATTCTTCACTGTCACCTTTATTCAGCTGTCTATAATCAATGCACATCCTTAGAGAGTTATCCTTATTTTTCACAAAAACACTGGAGCACCCTACGGAGAACTGCTCAGTCTAATAAATCATTTATCCAATAACTCTAACAACTATACCTTTAACTCTTTCAATGTTGCTGGTGCCATTCTGTACGGAGGAATGGATATCAAATCGGTGCCTAAATACACCTCAATCTCAAACTCTATCTCCCTATCTGGGGGCAACCCTGGCAATTCATCAGAGAAGACATCAAGGAATTCCCAAACTACTGGTTTCTGATCAATATCTACAAAAATCTTCTGCACATCAATCACATAAGCCAGGTATGCTGAACAACCTTTCCCTATCATCCTTTTAGCCTGGATAATAAAAACAAAACTGATTTCAAACTCCTGTCGATCACCCAGAAATTCAAATTCAGGCTGCCCCTCAAGCTGGAATTTAACCCTCTTCTCATAATAATTAATAACTGCATGATGTGTCGATAGCTAATCCATACCAAGGATCACATCAAGCTCTAATATAGGCAGTTCAGTCAATTTAGCATGCAGAATGTTATCATCTATTTCAATCACACAATCAGGGTAATAATAATCCACTTCTATACTCTCCTCCATAGGTGTAGGTATCATTAGAGGCACACTCAACAATTGTCTATCTTTATTTAACTTAGGTGCAAACTGAGGTGAAACAAACAAATGTGTAACACCAGAGTTAAACAAAGCATCAGTAATCTCATTTTGTATCAAAATAGTACCTGTAACCATATTATCCGATCTCTGTGCCTCCTGAGTGTTCACTGTAAAAACTCGCCCCTGTCCTCTACCTGCTGGGGCCTGACTGCTGCTAGGTGCCTGTCCTCTGCCTCTGCCCCTACTAGGAGCCTTTCTAGCAACATTCTGACTCATCTGAATAGTAGGCTGAGAAACTATAGCAGATGGCTGCTGATCACCCCATAAGGGACATTTGCTGATAAAATGACCATGCTACCCACATTTCAAGCAAGCTCCTGACTGTCGTCGACACTCCCCTCCATGCCTCCTACCACAACAACTACAGATAGGCACGCTGGGCATTTGTGTAGTAGATCTATAAGAACTCTGAGAATAAGAAGGTGCAAATTACACTGGAGGTCCCCTACTCTGTGTCCTCCTCCTCTAACTACTAGACGAAGGTCTCTGATCAAACCTGGGTACTGGCTCAATTTATCTAAGCTGGGAGCTGCTCTCCCCCCTCCTATCCTGTGATCCAGGTCCTCCCTTCCTCTTTTGATCCCTCTTTGCTCTCTCTGACTTGTATTTTTCTTCCATCTGATTAACCTTGTCAATAATAGTAGTCAGAAATATGAACTCTGTAGCCAGTAGGGCATTATGCAATAAGGCATGCAAACCCCTCATGAACCTGCTGATCAAGTCTGCCACAGTAGGAGCAATCTATGTAGCATACCTACTCAATCTAATAAACTCCTTAACATACTCCTTCACTGACCTACCACCCTGGTCAAACTGTATCAAATTCCTGGTTTTCACCTCTTCTGTCAGGAACTCATCAATCAGCCCCTGTCTGAACTCTGTCCAAGTAGAAGGATGATCACCATACAATATGGGCTCCATCCGACGAGAAAACCATGTCCAGGCTTTCCCCTTTAGTAACAAACCCACTAGCTCCACTGCCCTGATATCAGAACAAGGTAGTCTCCTAACTACTTTCTCAACCTGCTTAAGAAAATCATTTGGCTCATTGCCTCTATCACCTCTGAACTCTGGCAGGTTTAGCTTTAGAAAGCTAAACATAGAAACTCCGCCCTTTTTAATAATTTGGCGGGCTCCTTGTATAACAGGCTCTTCAAGAACCACAGCTGGCTGTACAGGAGCTGGAGCAATAGGTACAATAGCAGGTGCAATAGGGGGTGGCACTGCTGCTGGTGCTAGAGGTGGTGGTATATTTTGTCATTCCCACCTCAAATTTGCTAGTTCCCGATGCAAGTCCATCATTCCCTTCATCATCTCCATCCTCCAGGGGTCATCACTCTTCTCTGTCTCCTTTGTAGTCCATCGAGATCTGGACGGTCTCTCTGAAATAGAAAATTCCCTGACTAGAGACTCATTAGAGGCTACCTCTACCACTTTGGTATCCCTATCTCTATCGTCAAACATCTCTATAAACTATCGGAAAACAAAACACCCACTCAGTATATTACAAAAACGCAGAATACTCATACATACTCGACGAATATAACAAAAGACGATACAAGAATTCCTATGCTCCATGATTCACTTAACTCTACCCATACTGTACTTAGTTACTATTCCTCTGTAACCTAGTCAATATTTGTCTGTAACCTATGCTCTGATATCTGTAACCTATGCTTTAATACCACCTCTATCATGACCTGTTCTTTGGACGCGATGATTCTAGGATGCGGGAGATGCCAGAGGCGACCGACACCCGTAAACCCATTATCACGTGCAATCATCTATAACCATCAAATTATTATACATTTACCTAATTACTATTCATTCCGTCAATCTGTAATTTGTCTGTAAATTTTACTGTAAATGGTTATAATATTTATCATATCATTTATTGTCATTAATTAAACTCCATTATAAGCCAAACATACATGTTCATAAGCTAACTATACCATATACAACCCATGGAGCAGCTATATCATGAACATATAAAAATAATACAGTGTTTATATAATTACACTGATATAAAATACTACAAAATCCACAAAGAGTTCAAATGTTGGGATATCTGCCTCTTACTCTGCACCTGGAGATGTGAAACAATGAGATGGTGAGTATATAAAATACTCAGTGAATCTAATATGCAACGACAATAAATATGTACTGGAATATCAATAAGAAATAGGTAGATGAGATAAATAAATCAATATGCTAAAGAGATAACAACATACAGAATCAAATATAGAAGATGACAGTAAAGTCAATACTCATATCAAAGGAAGGTATATCATATGGTCAAGATAGATATAAGGCCATGAAATGCATAGAATATGTGTTAAACACATATTAATCTCATATCAATAAACATAAGACGGATCAGGTATTATGGTTAGGACTGATAACCCTTTCCAGCTAGGGCATAATAATACAATGTGCACAATGCTGATAGTATATACCCACTATCATGTTGGGGCGGTAGCTCTGTCAAAGCACATCCGAGATGATAGAAATAAGAAATAAGTCAATAGATACCATTGCACAATAATGGTATCACCAAGTATCAATAATTCCTTATCAATCAATTTAAGAAGCAATAGAAACAAAGAAATAGCAATAACAAGTGATTATACAATGACCAAGGGTTTGGCAACCAACATTAGGATGTAACATAAGTTAGTCATTTATGAATAAAAAGTTGACGCAATTGGCATGCCATTGTCGCTGGCGACGATGGCATTCAAATGGTTAGCCTATAGATTTTTGAGCTAGACATTTTGACAAACACTTGGTGAGCAACTTTGGGTGGACAATTTGACAAGGTTTGGGTGCAATTCCAACATTGCTCCAATTATCAACAACAACACATATGATAGGCAATTTCATAGGCATTGTAAACAATAAACAACATTAAATGGATCAAATTGGCTTAGAAAAAACAAGCCAAAATGAAGCAAAACCAAAGGCAAAAATGCCCTAATATGGTTCGGCCACAATGGCACTTTTGGAGATGAATTTCAAACTTTAATTTAACACTTTAGGCATGATAAAGGATGCATAAAGGATTCACCTATCACACCAAATAAGCCGCTAAAATTAATTTGCCTCCAATTTCTTCAAAGTAGGCAAAAATGGCAAATTTCCTCAATTTGATTTTCTACATCAAACCAACCATAAATAACTCATCAATTAACTTCCAATTAACATATTCTAAACTCAATTTACATAAACTAATCCAAAATCACATAGCCATTTTGTACAACTTAGGTTTAGGGTTTGAAAATTGGAGAAAAATGCTATATGCATCAATTGATATAATTAAATACATTACCCAATCTAATTAACATCTATAATACCGAAATCAATCATAAAATCAAACAAAGCAACAATTTACCTAAAATTGATGCTTGAGCCGAAATCCTCAAAGTGCTTGTTCTTGAATATTTTTTATTTTTCAAGGTGGAAAATGGATGGAAGATGGAAGATACATAGTTTAATTTAGGTTTCCATTGATTTTCCTTAACAAATTTGAAGGAAAAATGATGGGAGAAGAAAAAGGAAATTTCGGCCAAGAAGAAGAAGAAAATGAAGAAAAAAATTTCTAAGTGTGGATTATATTCTAAGTCACAATTGATAAATTTCATTTTGGTCCTTAAACTTTTTTAAATTATACTTTTGCCTCATTTCCTTCTGTAATTTATTCTAACAGTTCTTATGGGATTTGGATTTCAAAGTGAAGATTCAAACATCTTATTTTTATTTATACTTTATTATAAAAATAGTTTCAAAGCCGTTCTTAAACTCAGACAGTCCAAATTCCACTATACCCCAAAGTTTTATTTATTTACGGTTTTGCCATCGTTTATTGTTTTAGTGTTCCTAAATATTTTTCACCTCTTTCTTTTTAATATAATTACACGTGCATATATATGATTCTTTACCCCTAGTCAGAATCAAAAATTCATCTGTCGACTGGACTGCTATTTTTTTAGTAGCGTTATCGACACTGACATTTTCCAGAAAAGTATTTCATTTGCGTTCTAACTGAGTCTCTAAAATTATCTTTTGTCATTTCGATGATTTCAAATCACATACTGAGAACTTTAATCATGTAATTGTGGTAGGCTTTTTTAGGGTATTATATAGATGGTTGACACCATCAATTTTGGCTCAAGGATTTGATATAATGGATGCAAGGAGTCATCAATCAATAGGTGACTATCTAGATTGCAAAGAATTGTCAATTCTAGTAAAGGGGTGAGATCACATAAATCTTGAGAAAGTTTAGTTATGTTGTGATTGAATGATCAATATAAAAAGTATACAATGAAACCTTTATATAGGCAACTAGCTAACCCTAATTTTGTGTCCTACCTTAATTAAAATACTTCCTATACAAGTAAAACTAATAAATAGGTAACAAATTACAATAAAAAAAAAAAAGCAATAAAATCTATCCTAAGTAAGAGTAAAAATACAAATTTTTACACTAATTGGTATTTTTTATCGATTTTAACAATGCCCCCACAATTCTTTAATTGAATGATAAAAAAATTGAAGGATTGTATCCTTTATATCCAGTCCGCCGAACTAAAAAGTCTTGTCTTGAATAATTGCTTTGGATGAACTTCTATTTTATTAAAATTATTAGCTGAGATTGTTAAATTGACGTCCAAGTTTATGAAAGTAGAGCCTTCAATCCAATTGGATGAACAACAATTAAATGTCAAAAAGTGAAATACTAAGTCAGGCCCTATAATAGACTTTCACTATTTAATGCATGAATTTGCATGACTTTCTCCTTCTTTCCAATTGCATGAAGCATAAACTGATGGTCCATATATATTTTCCATTGAGACATGAAAAATTGATACTTTGAACCAAATTTGAATTGAATATATATAGTTGGGACTTTTTGGCCGGTGTTAATAATACCCCTATTATCCTTTAATTGAATGTTCAAGAAAATTAGAGGATTGTATTCTTTATATTCAGCCGGCCGAACTAACAATCTTGCCTAGAATATTTTCTTTTGACAAACTTCTCTTTTATTCAATTTATTAGCCGAGATTGTAAATTTTGATAACGTCCAAGTCCATGAAAGTAGAGCCTTCAATCCAATTGGACGAAAAACAATTGTATGTCAAAAAGTGAAATACTAAGTTGGGTTGTATAATAGACTTTCACAATTTTATGCATGTATTTGCATGTCTCTTTCTTTCTTTCTTTTTTTCCACTAGTATGAAGCATAAATTGATCGTCCATATATATTTTTCATTTGAGCCTTGAAAAATTGATAATTAAACTAATCATAAAAATAAGAATTATTAGATACATGTCATCCATAAGGCATTTTTAAATTCTTGAGATCTTCAAATAAAATATAATCTTTAAATTGAAAAATAAAAAAATTATCAGACCGATAAGTGCTCTTGTCTTGTTGAATCATTGGATCAAATTCTATGGGATGAAAATTGATCGGTTGTTGTATTATATGAATGACCACTCCTAGTAGTTTGATAGGCCGCTCTACGCAAAATTTCTTTGTGAAGTTGAGTCGGCTCACCATAAATTATGATAAGTTGTACTCCTAAAATGTCACGTTCCAATTTTGGGGCATGGTAGTCCTAGAATATGGGAATCACTTAAGACTACCAACACCCATAGAACCCTGCTATTAATTTACACATATTCCCTATTAATAATTCTGTACTTAATATTTCATCTCATTCATTTATTATCATCTCTTAATATCATCATACTCATAATATACCATGCATTTTAGATAACAATCATAAATATTATTTACATAACAATCTATACATACTAGTTCACTTAATTACAATACCATGGAGCTACTAGGATTATAAAAGAAAATATCAAACTCTAATAATTATATTACAAAAGATGATCTGGTCCCTAACTGAAGAAGAAGGTCTGGGAACCACTTTACTCCAAATCTGAAAAATATTAAACCACTAAATGAGTGAGTATATAATACTCAGTGAGTCAAATATATATTATCATATAGTCAAGCTAGGTAGGTAACAAATAATCAATAAATGGTCAATAAGTAGCTCAATAGTTATACAATAAAAAATCAAATGATTAATTTAGTAGATTTCACACCAAATGCCCTACTCATGGTTAAAAACAGGATGGATATAATCAATAATGGAATCAATAGGTATAAATTGTATATATGTCAATAAAATGGCAAATGGAATTAATAAATTAGTGGAACATATAAATATATAGATATAACAGATGATGGACCTCGAGCACACATTTAACACATTTTACATTATGTGGAATACATAAGGCGGGGCCAAGCCTTATGGCTTGGAGATTAGCCCTTCCTAGCAAGGGTTTAGGATATACATTGTACACAATGTCGATGATACGTACACAATGTCGATGATACTTACCCAATACCCCATCGTAAGGTAGTTCTATCATATCAAAACATAAATAGGTAAAAGAATTCAAATAGGATGCCAAATGGCCAATGGAAGCAATAAGGTGCAATCATATAATCAATGAGCTCAATAGCTTTACATTATTCAATCAATGTCAATATAGTTCTATAAACAAGTGACAAGATCATCAAGTCATAGGCCAAATGCCATAAAAATCAAATCTGGTTTAGTTACAAAATATGTAAAAAAGTCACATTTACACTGGCGAGATTGATATCCGCTCGCGCTGGCGAAATTGGTACAATTGACAAGTTTGAAGAAATTGTAAAGGGCATTTCACCGAACATTTGGTGTGCATCACTTTGCCACCAATTTAGTAGGAATTAATGGCAAGTTCAATAAAGCCCGAGTTTCACATTTCAAGTAAACAAAGTACTCAATTCAAGGGATATTTCAAATTAAGTGTCAACCTAAGGAAAATGAGCCAAATCAAGGCTTGAAATCAAATGAAAATCAATGGAAAGTGGACATGTATATTTCGGCCAAGGACAAATTGATCTAAATGAATTTTTTAATTCAAGATTATGGTATTTACATGCATAATAATATATATAAGACTCACCTAAATTGTCTATTTGATCAAATACGATATAAAACTTAAAATTGCTCACATAAGGCACAATTGCTCTTCTTCGTCTTCCTTTATTTCTACATCAAATTTTTCACATGTTTTAGGTTTAAACGGATGTAAATAAGCATATTCTAACATTAAACTAAATTATGGAATTCAAATGGACAATTAAGGTTCTTACATATTTAATATTTTAGGGTTTTTCATAATTTTTTATTCAATCTTGCAATCATTTATTCAAATTTCTTATCTAACTATATTATATTACTAAAATAGATGGAAATGATGAAGAAAATAACATTTTACCTCTTTTTCTCAATACTAGCTGAAACCCTAATTGCAATTTCTTCAAGTTTTCCTTTGTCTTCTATGATGAATTTTGATGTGGATTAGGGTAATTAGGTGTCTAATCAAATTTACTTTGATTTGCTTTGAAAATTTTTGAGAGAAATTGAAAGGAAGATTTCGGCCTAGCAAAGGAAGTGAGAAGGAGAGAAGCAAAAAATGAAAGAAAGATGAAAGAATGAAGGTATATTTCTATTAGACTTTTGATAATTAGGTTTTCTCCCCCGACATTTTAAATAATCATATTTTAACCCTATAACTTATAATTATTCATCTTTTTGTCCCACTTTAATTGTCACGACCCACTATTAGGCCGCGACGGTCCTAGGACATGAGTAGACCTAAAGTCACCGAAAATCCACAGAACCCATGAACAATTCAGTTAACAATCATTCAATCAATCTTAACTCATTCATTAATGCTTAAATTCCATTTATTACTCGTTAATTTTACATAAATTTTGCAGAGTTTCCTTTATAATTTTAATGCTATTCCAGACCCAAAATCGGGTCTTTCAAAAATTATACAGTCTACACAAAAAAATATTTTTTGCAGTCCCAATAATTTGCCTTCCTTATACCCTCAACTTCACAGTTTCACAGATATACATAGCACTTCTAAATCTCTTTTAAAACATGTGAATTTCATTTTAATTTTTTTCATAACACTGTCGTTATTACTTCATTATCATTATCATTAAGCATTACACATTATAGTCAATCATTACTAAACTTTAATAGCAAATCACGTTACATTTTAACGTCACTTAAATGTCAATTACTTCATTGTTCATACATCACTATAGTACTTAATCATCTAATTATACACAGTACCATAGAGCTCTAAGAATTGACACTCACGACCTTTAGAGAATAAAATTTTACCTCGATGTACTTGACATCCCAAGTTGGAAAAAAAATTGACTTGGAATCATCTTTCTCCATCTCATCCCTATAAAAATTATAAACTACTATTTGGTGAGTATAAAATATTTAGTGAGCATGTATACATTATTAAACAGGTGATATAAACTTATGATAACAAAAGATATCAATGATAGTCAAGTATTAATAATTACAATGAATGGATATCAATATATCCATTTTTACATGTTAAGGTTAATTAATTTGCACACCAAATATCTTTGGAAGTTTGGAACAGGTAACAATCAAATTGATGGTAAACAATAATCGATGAAAGAATAGTCATCAATGGTAAGCAATAAGATATAAGTTTGGAATAAATGAACAAGTAAATAATACTAGAATCATGTAGATATATAAACATGTATAATATCATATCAATCTCATGTCAATCTCATATCATGTACATAAGGCTTATCAGGCTCTATGGCTAGGACAGTTAACCTTTCCCAGCTAGGGCATCATTATACAATGTGTACATTACTGATGATATGTACCCACTACCTCATCAGAGAGGCAGCTCTGTCAAATCCACATGTAAAATAGGCCAATGGAAATTAATAACAATATCAAGTATTCATTAGGAACATTACGGTACAATGGCTTCTGATCGATACACATGGGCTTTCTTGTCAATCAATATCAATATATTTCATTAATCATGTATTGGTTTCTTTACTTGATACAAAGATAGCAATTAACAATAAACATTATGGAATGTGGTTAAACATTTGGTGTGCATACTTTTGGAAACATTTGGGTACATGATCAATTAAGAACAATAGACATTTCAATATCAATAACAATCAATGAATATGGATGATTTCAATCTTTGAGAATGATCAAAGAATGATCAACAATAACAAAGTGACATTTTAATCAAGAAGGAAACATGTTCTTCGGGTCAACAAAATCAAAGTATGAATATGATGTATACATTACTCACCTTAGCTTATGACTTGTACATTTCTCTTTTCCTTTATCCTTGATTCTTTGCCTTATCTCTTATGGTACCCATCACGTCTCTTATTCATTCTCGACTCTACACATTCATTAATTTATATTTAGATACTATTTAATAAAACACTACATTACTTATACTTATATTAAAGAAATTCTCAAGAATTTTCAAATTACTAAGGTTTTTCTGTGCGAAATTCTTTTTTGGCAGTCTATGTTCCTTATTCCATATCTCTTTCTACACTTATCCAATAGTTTCAATTCTTATTCCTATTTAAATTAAACATATCAAGCTTTAACATATCCAAAATTTACTTTATTCCCATTACTATACAAATTATAGTGTTAATTTATACTTAGTGTTACAACGAGTCCTACTGCCTGAATTCTGCCTACAAATCTTATTCTGGCAGATATTATTCTTTTGCTAATAACTCAATATATAATACACTAATTACTGTAATTCTTTTTTATATTGAAAATATACATATAATATTATAACATATCCAAATTTCAGAATATTTGGATCACTATACAATTATTAGTGAATTTCCAAATTTAAGCTACTGCCCTGAAATCTCTATCCATACAGACCATGTTTCCATGCCTATAATTAATTCTTTAATCATCCAATTACAAAAAAAAAAAAAAAAAAAAAAAAAAAAAAAAAATTACATAAATTTATATAACATATAAATTAATATCTTTTATGTTTTACACTTTCTCTAATTCAGAATTTAAAGCCCTCATATTAATAGAACTCTATAGCCTATGTTTTGTTTATCAGTCAATCCGGGCATATTACACTAATGACCTAATATCTTATAAACCATAAATCCAATTGAAAAATCGTTTTACATAATTATATATAAGACATAAATTAACACTTTTTATGTTGAACACTTCTTCTAGTTATGTCTCTAATGGTCTGTATAATAAAAAATATAGTAGTATTTTTTAAAAAACCTAATTCCAGGTCAGTCACAGGTTTTACTCAACAACTCTTTCCTCACTTCAAATTTTACAAATTCCTTTTATAAAATCTAATTAAAATATTTATCTACAATTTTTATGATTTGGCCATCCTCAAATTTAGTCATTAAAATTTTAAAATATTAACCACAAATTACTGCCTTAAAACATATTTCAGAAACTATATAAACCCTAACTCACTCTTTACATTTTTAGCTTAATTAACTCTATTATTTATTAAATCAAACTATAAAACTCTTAAATTCAATCAAATAACTAAGTTTAGAAGGTTTTAACTTGAATTAAATACTTGTATTTCATCCTCTCTTTTCTCCATCAAATTGCTTGAATACAAGTTTTCTTCCATCATTTTTCGTCACTCTTCTTCCTTCTTCACTTCTCTTAACTTGGTTTGATTGCTATAGAACATAAAGCAATAATATTTTTTTTTCTCTCCTATTCTAATGGTGGTTCGGCCACCTCTTTCTCAATAACTATCCATTTCCTTTTCTTTATATAATCCATACATATAAGACACAATAAATATAGAAAATTATGGAATTCTCTAGAATTTTGCTTATTTGTCACATTTTCAATTAATTGATAAATCAATAAATTATTTGCCATAAAAAAAATCTTTTCTTCACCCATCATGGCTGGCCACCTAGCCTTCCTTCTAGAATGGGTGGGTTCCACAACTTTGTTTAATTGCACTTTGGCCTAAAAATTTTCCTTATGTGCATTTTGACCCCAAAACTTTATGTAATTTTTTTTTTCTGTCTATTCTGCTTAGATTCATCCTCAAGTGTGGGGAGTAAAATGCCTTATTTTAAATTGTTCTATTATTTAAAATAGTTCTGGGTCATTTTTGGATCCTAGATAGTGAATTTCCATAATTACCCCCTAAGTTTCCATAAATTACAATTTTGGCATTACTCTTATTTTCAGTATTCTAAAATATTTTTAACTCTTTCTTTTCACCATAATTTCACATAAAATTAACTAACTTAATCCTCCCAGGTTTTGATAAGAAATTCTTAAATTAGTCGGACTGCTATTTTCCCGGCAGTGTAATTAATACCGACATTTTTTGGGACAATGTCTCAAAAGTGGCCCGATTGAGGCTCAAAAATTCTTGAATATTACTCTCTATCATTCTCTATATATTTCAATAATTGATTGAGCCTATTTATGCTTGAATTAATTTTATATCCGTTACTATAGTCTGTTATATCCATATTGTCTTCTGTACTTTCTCACTATCTATTGTTTTATCCGCTGGGGTATTACACTCTACCCCCTTTAATAAAATTCGTCCTCGAATTTTATTATCCAATTATACAATCATCATTATGTGTATCTCAAATAGTCTCCAATTATCTTTATAAATAATTTCTCTGTATCGCTTATCATTTTACTTAGACTAATGTGCCAAAGTGAATAGTCTTCTTATCATTTGCGTTATTCTATAATTCTCATATCATTTCTTATCTGTATACGATCTATAATCCATAAATATTTGATAATACAGTACTTAGATTTTTAATATACTATACCTTTATATGTTCAATCACCTTATCGACATCATTTAATCTTTTATTTTTATACTTTATTATTTTGACCATTAACTCGTTTCCCATGATTATATTCCCTACATTTCAATAAACAATAGTTTAATATTTATTTACTTAGGTTTGAACCTCAGTAATCAGTTAAGTATACCATTATAAGGACTATTATTATGTCATTTACTTCTCATTTTACTTAATTGCTATAACATATATCTATTCTTTCATTACAATCATATCCTTAACTTTGTCACTATTCTATGCCTCAATAGCTTCATGTTCTCTATTATTTGGAATCATCCATCGTACTTACTCATCATCATTGCACTCATTCTATCATTCATTCATTTACAATAACATTATTCTTGTTATGCTATTACTTATAACACATATTGAAAGTTGATACTAACATAATCAATATCAACTTATCATATACTGATTCAATCTTCACAGTAATATCTTTTAGTCACTTTCAATTCTCATTCACTTTCTATTTACTATCACTTCTATCAATTCTCAATAAAAACTTCTTTCTATATTACAGTATATTTATATATAAATATATATAACAAGAAGATGAAAATCATAACGGATAACGTTGATAGTTACATTAACAGATGACTTCAAATGACGAGACGGAAATCCTATGCTCCATGGTACACTTATTAATTCATTTATACCTATGACACATATTTTAAACTATTAGCTCTGATACCACCTCTGTCACGACCCACTATTGGGCCACAACGGTCCTAGTGCACGGGTAAACCTAAGGTCACTGGAAACTCGTAAAACCCATGAACAATCCAGTTAACAATCATTCAATCAATCTTAACTCATTCATCAATACTTAAATTTCATTTATTGCTCGTTAATTTTATAGAAATTTTGCCAGAGTTTCCTTTGTAATTTTAATACTATTCCAGACCCAAAACTGGGTCTTTAAAAAATTATAAAGTTTGCACAAAAAAATATTTTTTGCACTCCCAATAATTTGCCTTCCTTATACACTCAACATCACAATTTCACAGACATACATAACAATTCTAAATCTCTTCTAAAACATGTGAATTTCATTTTAACTTTTTTTGTATCACTGTCATTATCATTATCATTAAGCATTACACATTATAGTCAATTATTACTAAACTTTAATAGCAAATCACATTACATTTTAATGTCACTTAAATGTCAATTACTTCATTGTTCATATATCACTATAGTACTTAATCATCTAATTATACAGAGTACCATGGAGCTCTAAGAATTGACACTCACGACCTTTAGAGAATAAAATTCTACTTCGATGTATTTGACATCCCAAGTTAGAAAAGAAATTGACTTGGAATCATCTTCTTCTATCTTATCCCTGTAAAAATTATAAACCACTATTTGGTGAGTATAAAATACTCAGTGAGCATGTATACATCATTAAACAAGTGATATAAGCTTATGATAACAAAAGATATGAATGGTAGTCAAGTATCAATAATTACAATGAATGGATATCAATATATCCATTTTTACATGTCAAGGTTAATTAATTTGCACCAAATATCTTTGGAAGTTTAAAACAGGTAACAATTAAATCAGTGATAAACAATAATCGATGAAAGAATGGCCACCAATGGTAAGTAATAAGATATAAGCTTGGAATAAATGAACAGGTAAACAATACTCGCATCATGCAGATAAGAAAGATAAAGGGTAATGAACACGTATAATCTCATATCAATCTCATATCATGTACATAAGGATGATTAGGCCATATGGCTAAAACAGTTAACCCTTCCCAGCTAGGGTATCATTATACAATGTACACATTGCCGACGGTATGTACCCACTACCCCGTCAGAGAGGCAGCTCTGTCAAATCCATATGTAAAATAGGCCAATGGAAATCAATAACAATATCAAGTATTCAATAGAAATATTACGGTACAATGGCTTTCGATAGATACACATGGGCTTTTTTGTCAATCAATGTCAATACATTTCATTAATCATGTATTGGTTTCTTTACTTGATACAAAGGTAGCAATTAATAATAAACATCATGGAATATGGTTAAACATTTGGTGTGCATACTTTTGGAAACATTTGGGTACATGATCAATTAAGAACAATAGGCATTTCAATATTAATAACAATCAATGAATATGGATAATTTCAATCTTTAAGAATAAATCTTTAAGAATGATCAAAGAATGATTAACAACAATAAAGTGACATTTTAATTAAGAAGGAAACATGTTCTTCGGGTCAACAAAATCAAGGCATGAATATGATGTATACATTACTCACCTTAGCATATGACTTGTACATTTCCCTTTTCCTTTATCCTTGATTCTTT
Source organism: Aleurites moluccanus (assembly GCA_948193065.1). Classification (NCBI taxonomy): domain Eukaryota; kingdom Viridiplantae; phylum Streptophyta; class Magnoliopsida; order Malpighiales; family Euphorbiaceae; genus Aleurites; species Aleurites moluccanus. The sequence continues at coordinate 18,461 of CANXYC011436842.1, forward strand.
GCCTTATCTCTTATGGCACTCATCACGTCTCTTATTCATTCTCGACTCTACATATCCATTTAATTTCCATTTAGATACTATTTAATACAAAATTACATTACTTATACTTATATTAAAGAAATTCTCAAGAATTTCCAAATTACTAAGGCTTTTCTGTGCGAAATTCTTTACTAGCAGCCTATGTTCCTTATTCCATATCTCTTTGTACACTTATCCAATTGCTTCAATTCTTATTCCTATTTAAATTAGACATATCAATATTTAACATATCCAAAATTTACTTTATTTCCATTACTACACAAATTATAGTGTTAATTTAAACTTATTATTACAACCAGTCCTGCTGCCTGCATTCTGCCTACAAATCTTATTCTGCCAGATACTGTTCTTTTGCTAATAACTCAATCTATACTTAACCAATTACTGTAATTATTTTTCCTATTGAAAACATACATATAAGATTATAACATATCAAAATTCAGAATATTTGGATCACTATACAATTATTAGTGAATTTTCAAAGTTAAACTACTGCCCTGAAATCTCTATCCTAATAGACCCTGTTTCCATGCCTATAATTAATTCCGTGATCATCTAATTACAAAATCATTTTGCATAAATTTATATAACATATAAATGAATATATTTTATGTTTAACACTTTCTCTAATTCATAATTAAAGTCCTCATATTAATAGAACTCGGTAGCCTATATTCTGTTTATCAGTCAATCCGGGCAGATTACACTTCTGACCTAATATCTCATAAACCACAAATCCAATTGAAAAATCCTTTACAGGATTATAGAAAGACATAAATTATCACTTTTCATGTTGAATAGTCCTTCTAATTCTATCTCTAACGGTCTGTACAATAAAAATACAGTAGTATTTTTCAGAAAATCTAATTCCAGGTCAATCACAGTTTTTACTCAATAACTCTTTCCTCACTTCGAATTTTATAAATTCCTTTTTCAAAAATCTAATTAACATACTTATCTACAACTTTAATGTTTTGGACATCCTCAAATTTAGTCATTATAATTTTGGAATATTAACCACAAGTTACTGTCTCAAATCAGATTTCAGAAACGATATAAACCCTAACTCACTCTTTACATTTTTAACTTAATTAACTCTATTATTTATTAAATCAAACCATAAAACTCTTTAATTCAATCAAGTAACTAAGTTTAAGAGGTTTTACCTTGAATTAAATACTTGGATTTCATCCTCTCTTTTCTTCATCAAATTGCATGAATACAAGTTGTCTTCCATCTTTCTTCATCACTCTTCTTCCTTCTTCACTTCTCTTAACTTGGTTTGATTGCTATAGAACATAAAGCAATAATAATTTTTTTTTTCTCTCCTATTCTAATGGTGGTTCGAACACCTCTTTCTCAGTAACTATCCATTTCCTTTTCTTTATATAATCCATACATATAAGACAAAATAAATGTAGAAAATTATGCAATTCTCTAAAATTTTGCTTATTTGTCACATTTTCAATTAATTGATAAATCAATTAATTATTTGCCATAAAAAATCTTCTCTTCACCCACCATGGCTGGCCACCTAGCCTTCCTTCTAGAATGGGTGGGTCCCACAACTTTGTTTAATTGTACTTTGGCCCAAAAATTTTCCTTATTTGTATTTTGACCCCAAAACTTTATGTAATTTTTTTCTGTCTATTCTGTTTTGTAATACCCTATGAATTTCTAACTCATGTGCATGAATTTATTCTCAGTATGTGGTCCTTTAGCCTTGAAATAATGGAAAATAATTTTAGAGACACAGTTAGAAAGCAAACTTGAAATTTCTCCGGAAAGTAGCAGTGTCAACAACACTGCCGAGAAATGAGCAGTCTGGTCAACGGAAGTATTTCTAAAGTTAATCTGAGGGTAAAAGATGATCATAATTTATGTTTAATTTTGGTAAAAAGAAAGAAATGAAATCATTTAGGAATACTAAAAAAGTAAGTAATGGCATTTTGGTAAATAAAGAGAAATTCAAAGTGAATAGTGGAAAGTGGTCGGTCGAAATTACAAAATGACTCCAGAACCATTTTTATAAATAAGTATAAATTAAAATAAGCCTATTGATTCTTCACTTTGAATTCAGAATACTGACAGAATTGTCAGAATAAATTACAGAAGATTTAATGACCAAAGTGTAAAGGATGAAAGTTTGAGGGTTTAGTTATAATTTGCCATTTGACTTTTTCTATTAATTTGCCTTAGCCATTTACGGTTTCCATTTCTTCTTTTTTTGGTTCCATTGTCATATGTCATTTCCTTCTTCTTCTTCCCCATTTCTTCATCAATTCTTAACCAAATTCAATGAAAATTGATAGAAAAGTTGATCACTCACTTAGCTTCATTCATTTCTATTATTAATTTGAGATTGGAGCAAGGAATTTGGATGATTTATTTAAAGGGAATTTCGGCCACATTGGTGTTCATAAGGTAAGGAATTATTTTGTTAAATTTAATTGATGATTTAGATGTTATTTAGGTTCAATTGAATGGGTTTAGTGATTAATTGCATTAATTTATCCTAATTTGATGAAATTCCCAAATTGATGGCTTAAATTGAAGTTGTAAAGAATGAGTTTATGATTTAGTATTTGTATTAGTTAATTGATGATAGAATTAGTCAATTGGATGTATATATGTAACTAATTGATGGATTAATTGATGTAGAATTAGAGATTGTTCAAGGTTGGTTTTCAAAGTAGCTTAATTTGGGCAAATTGGTGGAATTGGCTAGTACATTGGCTATTTGGAGGCTTAGGTGAGTTTACATTGCATCATTTGACATGTTTGAATTGTTAAATTATTGATTGGGAACCATTGGCAATACCCACACCTTGGTTGAACCCTATATGACCAAGAATGTCTTTGTTTTTGCTTGATTTTTGTTTGATTTTTCTTGCCATTTTGATCCATTTTAATGTTGTTTAAATTGTGTTTATTGATACCTTTGCTTTGTGTGACAATGTACCTTGTGTTTTGTTGAATTGGGCAAGTCAAATTTGCCACAGAACCTAACCTATTGGCTTACCATTGTGTGCCTACCAAGTGTTTGATGAAATGCCAAGTTCATTTGCCATTGGCCTATTGGTTTGCATGCCATTGGCCTATTGGTTTGTATGCCATTGTCGCCAGTGACATTGGCATGCCAATTGACCTACCATATTCGGCTACCGAACCAACTTTTGTTTCTTACCTTTCCTTGTTGCCAAACTTACTATTATTGATTGTATAATGTATATGACATTGCTAATGAGCATATTGCATACTGTACTGATTGATACCAAACTGACTATTATTATATTGACTGATATTCGGATGTCATTGTTGCTTATGGTATCCCTCGTTATTGACCCTGATACGATTTGGCAGAACTACCGATTCGACAGCGTAGTGGAGAAATACTGTCAATCTTGTACACATTGTATTACTGTACCCTAGTTAGGAGAGGTTATGGTCCTGGCCATAGGGTTTGAACAACCTTATGCTTATATGATACTGGTAACCTACACGGTCCTTATATATTGACTGACTGGAGATTATATGATTTCTTTTCATACAGTCTATCCCATTATCTGTCTTTCCATATGTAACCGAGCCTATTGGTTATTTCTTTGGCATTACTATATCATGATATCCATTCTGTATACTGTATTTCCTTTAACTGATACCATTGCCTATTTATGCCTATTATTAATTATTGTGATATATGTAAATTCACTGAGTATCATCCATACTCACTTTTTTGTTTGTTTACCCCTTTCAGGAGAGGAGTAGGTTGCATGATCCAGTCTTCTGTCTTCCGTGGATACCTGCTACATACTTTGTGTATATTTCTGGATATTCTGTATTTATTTTTAATGTTAATTATCTAGTTGTTCCATGGGTATGTACGGGTTAGCTAGGAGATGAACAATACATATATATGACATTGATGGTAAATATTGATTATATATGATGTATGATATATGATATATAATTGTGATAGTCATTCGTAGAATGATTGCAGAATCCATAACAGAATGAATAACAAGATAACATAATGGATAGTAATTATAATAAATGGATAAGATATTGAGATTATAGATTGTGCATATGGTACTGGGTTCTACGGGTGTCCATCGCCATTGGCATTTCCCATGCCCTAGGACCGTCGCGGTCCGAGAAACCGGGTCGTGACATGTTTAGATTTAACCTTAAGTGTGGAGAGTGAAATACCTTATTTTAAATTGTTCTATCATTTAAAAATAGTTCTGGGTCATTTCTGGATCCTATACAGTGAATTTCTATAATTACCCCCAAAGTTTCCGTAAATTATAATTTTGCCATTACTCTTATTTTCAGTATTCCAAAATATTCTTCAACTCTTTCTTTTCACCATAATTTCACATAAAATTAACTAACTTAATCCCCCCAGGTTTGTGTCAGAATTCTTAAATTTGTCGGATTGTTATTTTCCCGACAGTGTAATTAATATCGACATTTTTCAGGACAATATCTCAAAAGTGACCTGGTTGAGACTAAAAATTTCTTGAATTTTACTCTCTATCATTCTCTGTATATTTCAATAATTGATTGAGCCTATTTATGCTTGAATTAATATTATATACGTTATTATAGTCCGTTATATCCATACTATTTTATGTACTTCCTCACTATCCATTGTTCTGTCCGCTGGGGTATTACATTAATTCTAACACAATATTTCTTATATTCCTTTAGCTTATGATTCTAATGGTGCATTTAAATATATGCACTTCTGAACTCGTTCGAAAATTGAAGCTCTGAGGTACCTATTTCACTATCTGTATCGATTTTCTGTAACTTATATAATTATTCACGTATGATGTTCCTATAATTAAATGAAGTATTTCTAGGCTCAAATAAAAAAAAAAAAACAATTAAGGTGTTACATAAAACAGCTTCCAATAAATCAAGACAATCATCCAATTTTGCTATATAATTTTCTAAATTATTTTGGGTGATTAAATTTTAATCAAAAATTAGCCGAAGATTTCAACTAAAGTATTGGTCCTGATTTTCTAATATTCAAACTTGAATCTCGCTACAATATCTTCCCTAACTTATGGATCTAGGATGTGTCAAAAAAATGTTAACCCTATATTAATTTCAAGTGAATTAATTAAGATTAAAACCCTAGATTATTTAATTAAGAGTCATTTGTTTTAGTTCTGCCAATATTGGATCTTGAAATTTGTGCAATTTAAAACGAAATTATTGGTGTATAGGCAATACCATTAATTGTCCGCTAGGGATCTATGTAATAAAAAGTAATTTGAGTTTATATAAGTGACTGATACCGTCAATTTTGATTTAGGGATCTAATATATAGACTACAAGGAACTATTAATCAAGGAATGAAGAAATGATTATGTGTCCTATCTTAATTAAAATATTTCCTATACAGAAAAACAAATAAATTGGTAATAAATTACAATAAAAAAGGCAATAAAATCTATCCTACATAAGAGTAAAAAGACAGATTTTTACACTAATTGAGATTTTGATAGGTGTTAAACTGAAAAAAAAAAAATTATGTACAAAAGTAAATAAAAGAAATTATAATTTCAGGTTTCTACAAAATATAACCTACCATTTGACAGCAATGGAAAAAAGTTCCGGAGAAACTATTTCTTAACACGGACAGTGACTCTTGTTTCATTTTTTATAACCTTATAGTTAAAATTAGTTGAGGAATTAGTAATTTGGTCTCCAATAGTTATGTTGTAATATTCATGAAACAGTAAAGCATCAAAAAATCCTTTACTATCTGCTTCAATTTCTCTCGTCTTAAACTTCCACTCATCAATCATCTTATCTACAATTTCTCTTGATGGAGTATTCCTAAAATCTTTGTTGCTAAGGTTGTAACACTGAAACTCATTACTGCAGGGCCTGCAAACATGATAATCCCTTCCACAGCAGGATGAGAATATCCTTCCCTTAATACATGCTCCAAGTACTCTGCCTGCTCCAAAAAAAGAAAACAATAGTATTAGATTTTTTTTTTTTTTTTTGATAGATTATATACACTCAATGCATCAGGTGCACATGCATCCTCTCTTTCACGTTTGTGCAGGTCCAATTTTCTTTCACTTGAAATGGATCCTATATATATGAATGACAGTACAAGTTGCACTCAATAATTTTTTGTATATTTTGAAAATTTCTTTGCTTAGAGTGTGTATGTACATCACCTCTCTCATATATAGTGGGACCTCTGCTATGTGAGACTCGATGTACATATATATATGCTTGGTGTAGACACAAATACAAAATTATCATTTAGTATTAAAATATATCATCTCTTTATTATCCAATCAATTTTATATTGGTATTTTTAGAAATTATTACTGTTTTACTAAGGGACCGACGCATGAATTTTAGGAAGGAGACATTAGGATAATTGAGAAATAAAATGAAAGAAAGTTAAAGGAAAATGGGAAAGAAAATGAATGATAAAGAAAGAAATTGAAAGAATTTATGATTAAATTGTAATTTATTAGATATTAAAGAGTTAGTTTTTTAAAATAGAGGGACAATTTCATTTAATTTTGGGGATTAAATAGTAAATTATCTTAAAAATTTCAAAAAATCAAAGAAGTCACGTGCCTCCATGCCTCTAAGTAGATATGTCTCTATTTTTATTCTAGTGGAAAGATAATTATTTTCCTTTTTATTTTTTTTCCTTGTACCCTATCCTTATATTAGTCAAGTTTACATTCCGAATGTAACTAAGTCCTTCCAACAAGTAAAATCACTATTTTTAATGAAAGGAAAAAAGAAAGATATATTTTGAACTTTTGATTTTCTACACTATAGAACGAGTCGTGAGTAATGATTATTTGCACATCAATACATCACCAATTTTAAAACTAATTTTGATAGATTCTTGAAAAAATTTGAGCAATACCTGATTGGGGTCTCTGACAATATCCACTTTTGTAAGCCATATAGGTAATCCTATGGAAGCTAGAATATCCAAGGAAGCTCTCATGTAAGCTAGATTTGGTTGGTCAAAACTAAAATGGGCCTTGCACACCAACTCCTGCTAAAACTCTTCCATTTCTAGGATATGACAAGATTTACTGAAATCTCCTCTTGTACTTAACATGATTTGAATCCTCACCCTCACAATCTTCAATAGTATTATACTCATTCATAAACATTATTGTCTTAGGGTCAAACAGATAAGCAATATAAAAGTACTCAAAAAAGGCATTTTCTCCAAGCTTATCCTCACAAAACCTGAATTGTAAATTCTCATTCATTACATCCCAAGCAATTAACTGCCCTGAGTATTTTGAAACCATTGTACTTATTTGTTTCGCTACAGCTTCTCCTAATTCATCAGGAGAAAGATTTTTAACCCATTTTAGTTCGTACTTGGGATCATCCTAGAAAATGTTATGACCTTGAATACAAATGTTATTTTCTTTAGAAAATTTGACCATTTCATTTGCAACTGTATAATTTTTCATGACCCTATTTTTTCTCTGTACTATACTATTTCATTTCATTGTGAAAGTTTTATACCTGAATCTTGAAGCAAACCAAATATGATAATTTATATTTTCAATAATGTAATGGTTCATGCCACATCCAAATGGGAAGCTTGTTTGAGTTTGTTTTATAGATACTATAACACCTTGCACTACTGTTCTGTTTGAGTATGTTATTTGGAATTTTACTTTGCTCTTTCTTTCCTGTAATTGTTTGAATTCAGATAGAATGTGAATATGATGATGGATCAAAAATAGAAAAATTGTTGCCCTTTTTTTACTATATTTTACAAGTCTCACTAAGATAAAATAGTGGATAAACATATTCATGGGCCAATAACCCATCAGGATTTGAACATAGAATTTTATCCTTTGGCTGATTACTTTAGACTTGCCTCTAAATATAAAATATTACTAATATTTATTTGATCTTTTTTAGATTATGTCAAACTGGAGAAATTATAAACTACAATAGTCTGTTAGGACATGTACCTATAATTTTGATCGACTTGGACTCAACCTGAACCCAATTTGAGCAACTAGATGGTTCAATCTGTTGAGAAACATTGAGTAGGACTCACACCAAAATACTCTATTTACATGAAACCTACTTAATTTGCGAGTAAGAGAGAGTAGACTTCTATCTAATCCAATAACTTTCTTTTTATCTATAAGGTATTATCATTTAGCACTATATAAATTGGCTTAGCCTGTAGCATAACATGTGCATATATCAACTTGAATTGTGCTTCAAGTTCAAGTTGTCATCTTCTCAACTTAAATCCAAAAAAGGTATTAACATTTTTCAGTATTTGTTGGCATGAGTTATCATTTGGATCATTACAGAAGTTGTGGAAATAGAATCAATTTTCACCACAAAATATGGAACTTCATAATCATAGCCAAATCTTATGTGTATAGTTATTATTTTCCTAAAATATATTTAGTGTATATGCTATAAGAACAACACCTTGTATTCAATTGAGACACGAAAGTTAAATACCAGTTTTCATCATGGTTGTTAGGTTGATATTTTATCTATTTAATTAGGGATAATATTAAATAATTTATACTTATTTTAATTCTTTTTAACCCATTATAGCTAGTTTTAGATGAATTTAATTACTAGGGAGTAGAGTTTAGTTTTAAAGAATAATTATCCAAAAATCTGGAATAATTTGTGTGTTTGATAATAAATTGCTAACAAGGATAAATTGCATCCGAAATCTTAGTTCTTGTGCAGATG
>CANXYC011436996.1:0-32407 GCA_948193065.1 Aleurites moluccanus
TAAAATGATCAAATGGTAATCAGATATGACATGATAATGTATATGATGTACATATATATGACATGAGAACTTTATATGATATGTATATAATATGAGATATGATTGCAAGTATTGAAGTGCATATTGAGTTGTGATTGAACAATGGAGGTTATAAGGGGATGTATGCTATTTTGGAAGTGCAATTTATATGTTTTACGGATAGCTTAAGTCAGAATTATAAAGGAAACTCTGTCAGTTTTTCTGCATGAATATTATGATGTTTTTAAAAAAAAATTATCACCTAAAATGTATCACAGGTTAAGTAATGATTGCAAAAGTTAAGTTAAAGTAATAACATGGGTTCTTCGAGGTACTGGTCGCCTTTGGCAATACCCGTATCCTAGGATCGTCATGGTTTAAAATTAGGCTGTGACACAATTATCATTCTAGTGACAAAATTTACAAGTTATCTTGACTCGTAAAAAAAAACACACATCATCATTTTAAAGCATATATACATATGCATTATTCAAATTGTTCTAACTATATCCCAGAATAGTCAAGATGAAATACATAGAGGAAAGAATAAAAGGGCTCCAAAAGCTAATGGCCACAATTCCATGCTTCTGTCGAGGTTCCTCCTATTGAGACTTGTCACTCTCAAAGTCAAGGCTAGTCAGCATACTGGATAAGCCTATCTCCATCTTGCGAGCCATGTGATAAGTATGTTGGAACCAGTCTAGAAGGGGCTGGAATGGACAAAAGAACAAAGACAAAGTTTGATCAACAAATGACCATTTTAAATAAAAAAGGCACAGAAAAAATCATAAACCATACGACAACATTCTCCAAAAAAGGTAGCAAGTGGGAAGCCATCTCCTCTATAACCTGATGGATGTGCCACTGATCGTCACTCCCCAGATAATGAATCCCTCCAATTAGCCAGTAATGGGTCATCCAAAGAGAGTTGTTGATAGTCGAATCAACACTGGGCCACAGCACATCAAACCCAAAGTGAGGACAGTCCTTGGAGCCGAAAACCTAGAAGAGGCGACGACACTAGGACCTGAAGAAGGTCTTATAAATGAACCAATAATGGGGTCATTAGCAGCGGCAGCAGAGTGGGTCTTCAATCGGTATAGATAGCTTACATCACCCATCAAGCAGGTATTGCAGAAATGCATATTAGACTCCTCTAGCTTTAGATACAAACTATGAGGAACCATAGAATACATCTCATCAGTGCCATTAATATGATTGCCCTAACACATGATGATCGGCAAATGTTATGGCACGACTCCTATACCAGTAAGTTGAGCCATGACTTACTTTCCCAAATAGTACATGTCATATAATAGGGATTGCAAAAGCACTCTACATCTAGATAAGCGTCGAGACAGACTTAGAACCGATGGTAATATGAACAGCTTATCTCCATAAGGTTGCAGCTGGACCTACACGACATAATCAGTCAAATAATAGAAAAGCGTCGAAGCAAAGAAAGGCAGAGTAAAAGATAAATACCTGCCTAACGGACAAAGACCTGAAGAAAACATGAAGAGTGCCAAAATTATACTTCCCAAAGTCATGCCATGCCTCCTTATTCCATCTGCATCCCACAGGGAAAACATCCAACCGGGCTGACTTCAAAACAGGGGTAATGATGGGAAAGTGCTCATATTCCCAAAGCTAAAGAGAAGAGTCAGATCGTCAGTATAGAAAAGAATAGAGCAGAAATAAGCATAATAATAATCAAACAAGCAGAATGGTATTCAGCTATTTAGAACGGTAATCAGCCAAGTAGAATGAGAGTCAGCCAAGAAAAATGGTAATCAACCAAACAGGACGGTAATCAGACAAGCAGAATATCAATCAGATAAGCAAAATGATAATCAGTCAAGCAGAGGTAATTAGACAAATAAAACAGTAATCAGACAAGCAGAATGATAATCAGATAAGTGAAATGGTAATCAACCAAACAGAATGGTAATCAACCAAGCAAAATGGTAAACAGCCAAGCAGAATGAAAATAAAATAACCAAGTCAGTAATCAGACAATTAGATAGATAGTTAGACAGATAGACTAAAAATCAGACAAGCAGACTGGTGATTAGAGCAAACATATAGTAGCCAATATGAAAAAGGAAAAGTAGGTAGTCAGTACCTACCTCCTAGATGACATGAGTGCCTCCATACTAAGTATAAGAGGCACGGGACAGATCTGTCATCTCTTAGTACATCGTGCTTAAATAGTTCATCTCTAGTCGTACTACCCTAGAAGGGACAGATCCAAAAAGCTCTATATCAAATTTAGGTCGACCATGCCGCTATGGGTATGTCCAAATGTGCAGCCAAAGATGATCATAATGTAGAGTCGGGCAATCACCTCATCGTTCTCCAAAGCTCCTGCTAGAGGTTCCATGAACTTTAACTGATTCATGAACCAAGTCTGGGGAATGGTGTAGCAGTCCATGAAAGGATAGGCACTCAACAGCCTCCTTATAGCATCGACACTTAAGTCCTTCCTCCAATCTAAGCAAAGATCCAATAGGCGAGTCCCAAATCGAATTCCAATCAACATGCTCAAGTCCAACGGTGTCACTATAAATTCCCCGTAAAGAAGATGGAAAGTATTGGTAGTGTCCCACCATTTTTCAACGAGAGCCCTCATCAGATTGTTATGACTCTCAGAGCCCAAGTCAATCTCTAAGAAGAAATGGAACTCAGTCGACTCTAATATATGTCTCTCCTGCGGATTCTCTTTCACAACCTTCTGAACATAGGCTAGATTGGCCCTAGCACCCCAATTTTTTATTGGGATGGTCTAAAAAAATACATACAGTTGAATAAAGAAGAAGGAAAAGCAAACATAAAGCAAGAAAAAAAAAAGTAAAAAATACCTACATCTGGCCATTCTAAGACACATGCTCCTCTGGCTCCAATAGCAGGTTTTTTGGAGTCTCATTAGTGTGAAGCGCCATATATCGCAATTTGTGACTGATCACGGTTAAGGTTGTTGAGTTGGAAGCCATTGCAAACCAAAAATCAAGAGAAAATCTAGAGAGATATGCAGAAGTTGAAAATAAGATGAAGAAATGAGAGGGGGAGCTCTTTATTTATAGATTTTAAACAAATTCAAAAATGACCAATGTATCTCGTGGCTTGACACAAACATGTGGAAGTGCGATATCTTGCCCCTTTCAGCTGCAATCGAGGAGCCGTCAATTTTATTATGACCGAAACACTAAAAGCAGAGAAATATTAAAAATCAGAACTCACTCCAAAAGCTGGCAAAACAGACGCCAATGCAACAAAAAGCCTCTTATAACCTTCAAGCACCTTTTGCTCACCTCAAACAGACATAGGCATCCTAGTTCACTACCATCCGATTCGCCAGTCGAAACTACCAAATCCGATGGGGCAGCTGTGAACACGTGATTTCATACCTCGAAAACATAGACAAACTAGTGTCAGACCTAACGGGATCCACCGCACACTTGGGGAAAGGACGGATGAATGAAAAATAAAAATTGAAGAATTTCCACCAGGCCAACTGGGCAGCACCGCCAACCATAAAGGGTGGAACCGCCCTTTAGAGCTAGTGGAACTACCCAAGGCTCTAGGCGGCGCTGCAACCACACTTCCCTATTGGTTCTAATAAGCCTGGGCATTTCCTCCAAACCATCCTATTCTATTCGCCCTTCAGCTCCGAGGGCACAACCATATCTGGACTCCAAATGACCATTTTACCCTTCAGGCATCTATAAATAACCCTCACCCCCCTCATTTTCACACACGTGTGGCTATTTAAGTTGAACTTTCTTCAGACTAGCTCTCTTTTCACTCCCTCCAAAGTTCCAAACAGTTTTGCCTTCCTGAGGTTAAAAATCGGCTTCTCAAGTCTTTATGAGATTTTGAGAGGTTTGAAGACCTATACTTGGAGAATATAATCCTGAATTAATCTTCTTGAGATTAATTTAGCAAGAAAACAAAAGAAAAAGAGCAACAAAATCAACCTGACTCAAGCAAACCTAAAAGTGGAACTTCGATCGACAAGGCACTCCGACAGCCTCCGACCCACCAAACTTTAAGAAAGGTATAATTTGACTTCCTCCAAATTCAAAATTATCAATCTAAGATTGATCGATGGGACCAGCCGAAACCTGACCAAAAGACAAAATCATTTTTCAACCAGACTCTTGTAAGAGGAGTGAACTACATTGGATTTTGATTCCCATTCGATGAGATACGCAGGCATGCTCCAAAATGGAGTAGCAAATCCAAAAATCCAAAATTTGCTATTAGAGATTTAGTGTTCTTGAAGGTTTTGCTAATGAAGGGAGTCCTACAATTTGGTAAGATAGGTGAATTATCTCTAAGATATATAGGACCATTTGAGATATTAGACAAGATAAGAAAAGTTTCATATCGATTGACCTTACTACCCAATTCAGATGGCGTGCATCCAGTGCTCCATATCTCAATGCTTTGAAAGCATATGTCAGATCTTTTTCATATGCTTCAAGCTCAATCATTGGATCTTGGGTTAGATTTTTCATATGAAGAAGTCTTAGCAGTTATTGTTGATATATCAATTAGAAGACTCCAGAACAAAGAGATCCCTATGTTAAAGTGTAACACCCTGAAATTTAATCCATTTAACCTTAAATATAATTCATTTAACCTTAAATACATCATATTTAAGTATGAATATACTTCATTTAGACATTAGAATATCATATTTATGTGATTTGACAAATCGCTAAAAATTGACTCGATAGGTAAGCAAGCATGTCGATGTTTCGATTAACGAATAGGTTCAGAAATGTGAATAAATAATATCACCATTAGATTTATAAGCTCAAGAAAATATAAGAAATATTATTTCAGAATTGAAATAGGACAAAAAGATAGATAAAAATAAGTTTCGGGTTCAAAACAGGAATACAAGAAGTGTCGGGAAGGAAAATCATATTACCTAAAACTTATTTGTTAAAAAGAAGGATGGTTCACTGCAAATGTGTATTGATTACAAACAATTGAATAAGGTAACTATCAAGAATAAATATCCATTATCCTGGATTGATAATTTGTTTGACCAGTTGCAAAGAGCAAGTTATTTTTCTAAGATTGACCTCAGATCGAGTTATTATCAACTGCGAATCAAGAATGAAGATGTACCTAAAACTGCTTTCAGAACCCAATATCGTCACTACAAATTCCTTATGTTCCCATTTGGGTTAACCAATGCCCCAGCTGCTTTTATGGATTTGATGAATCGGGTGTTCAAGCCCTATTTGGATAAGTTTGTCATTATATTCATTGATGACATTTTTTTCCATTCCAAAATCCAGGAAGAACATAAAGAGCATATGAGAATAGTATTACAGATGCAATGAGAGCACAATATGTATGCTAAACTATCGAAGTGTGAATTACGGCTTACTAAGGTATGTTTCCTTAGCCATGTTGTGGGGAAAGATGGCTTAAAAGTAGATCCATAGAAGGTGGAAGTTGTAGCTAATTGGCCGCGACCTACCAATGTGACAAAAGTGCAAAGTTTCTTAGGTATGGTCGATTACTATAGGCAATTTATTAAAGATTTCTCAAGAAATGCAGCTCCAATGACTAAACTGACTAGAAAGCAAGAAAGATTCCTATGGACTGATGAATGTGAGAAGAGCTTCCAAAATTTGAAATTGTGTCATACATTGACTCCAGTGCCAGTATTGCCAACAGAGAATGGTAAATTCATAGTGTCTTGTGATGTATCGTTTTGATGCAAGATAAAAGGGTAATTGCTTATGCATCATGCCAGTTGAAGAAGCATAAGTTGAATTATCCTACACATGATCTGGAAATTGCTCTAGTTGTGTTTACTTTAAAGATTTAGAGGCATTATCTTTATGGGAAGAAATGTGAGATCTATACTGATCATAAAAGGCTACAGTATATCCTGCAACAGAAAGATTTAAACATGCAACAACGGATATGGGTTGAACTGTTAAAGGATTATGATTGCTAGATATTGTATCATTCAGGCAAGGCTAAGTAGTGGCAAATACTTTAAGCAGAAAATCAATAGGGAGCCTAGCCCATATTGCAATTGCACGGAGACCATTAATTAGGGAGATGAAATAGTTGTGTAACATGGGAGAACAATTTGAACTAGGGACCTAGGATCGAAACCAGGCTCTGATAGCCTAGTTTCATATGAAGCTAACTTTGATTGATGAGATTAAAATAGCACGAGACAGAGATTCTCAGCTACTGAAGTTGAAAGAAGATGTTCAAGCTAGGAAAGTTTTTGAATTCACTATTGATGATGGAATATTAAAATATGGGAAATGGTTATATGTACCAGATGTGTATGGGCTTAAAGAACAAATTATGAAGGAAATGCATTATGCACTCTATAGTGTTCATCCTGGGATAACGAAGATGTATCTTGATCTAAAGAAGCATTATTCGTGGCCTAACATGAAGGCGGATGTGGCTCAATTTATTTCCACTTGTTTAGCCTGTCAATAGGTTAAATTTGAAAATCAGAATCTATCAGGGTTGTTACAGGAGATAGAATTGCCAGAGTGAAAGCAGGAACAAATAACCATAGACTTTGTGGTTGGTTTACCTAGAACTTCACTAGGATATGACTCTATCTGGGTAATAGTTGATCGGTTGACTAAGACAACTCACTTCCTATAAGTGAAAACAAACTATACAGCTGCTAAATATGCTCAATTGTATGTTGATAAGATAGTACGGCTTCATGGGGGTACCATTGACTATTATTTTAGATATAAGAACTCAATTTACTTCATAATTCTGGTAGAAGTTCCAAGAAGCACTGGGTACTCGGTTGCATTTTAGCACAACCTTTCATCCATAGACTGATAGGTAGTTATAACCTATTATTCAGACATTAGAAGATATGTTTCAGCTGTGTGTACTTGACTTTAAAGGGAACTGGGATCAGTACCTACCTTTGATTGAATTTTTCTACAACAATAGTTATCATTCAACTATTGTCATGGTGCCATATGAAGCATTATATGGTAGGAAATGTAGATCTCCTATGTGTTGGGTGGAACCAAGGGAAAAGCAAATAGAAGGCCCTCAATTGATTAAGGAAACAATGAAGAAAGTTCTTATTATTCAAGAAAGAATGAAGACAACCTTTAGCCTACAGAAGAGTTATGCGAACCCGAAGAGAAAAGATGTGCATTTCGCTATAGGTGATCATGTGTTCCTAAAGATTTCACCTATAAGAGATGTAATGAAATTTGGCAAGAAAAGGAAGTTATCACCTAGATATGTCTGTCCATTTGAGATACTGGAGAACGTTGGCAATGTGTCTTATAGATTAGCACTCCTATCCCATTTAAGTTATGTTCATCCAGTGTTCCATGTCTCCATGCTTCGTAAATATGTGGCAGATCCATCACATATCTTTGAATCACAAACCATTGAGGTAGATGAAGACTTGACTTATGAGGAAACACCTATAAAGATCATAGATCATTTAGTCAAGATATTGCGTAATAAAAAAATTCTCATGGTCAAAGTGTTATAGAAAAATCAGATGATAGAGAAGTGTACCTAGGAGAGTGAGCAGGACATGAGAACCTAATATCCTTTCCTATTTCACTAATGAGGTATGTCTATTTGAAAATTCGAGGACAAATTTTATTAAAAGTGGGTAGAGTGTAACACCCTGAAATTTAATCCATTTGACCTTAAATATAATTCATTTGACCTTAAATACATCATATTTAAGTATGAATATACTTCATTTTAACATTAGAACATCATATTTATGTAATTTGATAAATCGCTAAAAATCGACCCGATAGAAAAGTGAGCATGTCGATGTTTCGATTAACGAACAGGTCCAAAAATATAAATAATTAATATCACTATTAGATTCATAAGCTTGAGAAATTTAAGAAATATTATTTCATAATTGAAATAGGATAAAAATATAGATAAAAATAAGTTACGGGTTCAAAATAAGAATACGATAAGTGTCAGGGAGGAAAATCGGATTACCTAAAACTTAATTAATATAAATAGTTTTATTTTCTTTTCTTCTTCTTCATTTTCTTCTCCTCCTTCTCTCTCTCACACTAGGCCATGATTCTCCTCCCTTCATCCATCCATTTCTTTTGCAAATTTTCAAGAAAAATTTAAAGAAAACTTTATTAAACCTTAAACTAAACTATTTTCCATCAATTTTACCAAGAAAACCTAACTAAAAACCTAAGGAACTGCTATCTAGGGTTTCAGCATGAACTGAAATCCAAGGTAAAATGTTTATTTGTTCATCTTTTCTATTCATTTTAGCTAAATACATGATTATATAAGTAGATAAATTGATAGATAGCAAGATTGATGGAAGAATTGATAGAAAACCCTAACTATAAGTTATGTCAAAACCTAACTTCTAAACTAGGATTCCATGATTTATTTTGATGTATTAGTATGTTTATGTACTTCCTATTGAAGCTAAAATGAGTATAAATTGGTTGTAGAATCAAAGAAAAACAAAGAACACTATTTTTGCCTATTATAGGAAAACCGGGGTTTTATCACGTAATCGACTGAACCGTCGATTCTGGTGAGTCATATGTATATTATTATGTATGTTTAAACCTTTATTTGAATAATTTGAATCCTTTTTCATTGCTTCATTCCTTTGACCGAATTATACCTTTTGAGTTTCCTTTGAATTTTTCTTGAATTCAAGCTCCAATTGCGTTGTTAATTGTTGTATATAAACCCTACTTGATAGTGTCATTGTGTTTATTGCCATATGGACTTGATTTGTGAACGTTGTCATATGATAAAAAAATTCTCAAAACCCTACCTATTTAGCCCCAAAGTGGTGCACACCAAGTACTTGATGAAATGTCCTTTGTATTTTTCATAAGTTAGCCAATCACTACCAATTTCACCAGCACAGGTGACTTGCTTTTTCACCAACGCAAATTCAACTTTTGACATATTGTATACTTGATATTTATATGATCATTGTGACATTTTGTCTATACTTTATTGCTCCTTTACTATGGATACTAATTCTATGAGATTATATTTACTAATTAAGCTCCATTGAGCTAATGCTTCAATGACTTAGCCACATTATTTTTTTTAACAAATTGGAACCTTATTTGCTTTTGTTAGCCCATACTTATATTTATATGACAAAGCTTCCTTACCGATAGGGTATTGGATAAATACCATTGGCATTGTGCACAATGAATTGTTACTGAAACCCTAGCTAGGAAGGGTTATGGTCCTAGCCATAAGGTATGATCCACCTTATGCTATTTACATGTGATATGTGTAATGATATGCATTATGTGGCCCATTATATGTTATATATACATGATTATTATTTATCCCAGTGCCTATACATCTTTATTTGATGTCCATAAGCCATTTCCCTTGATTTGGATCTCTTGTGTGTTACCCATGAACATATTGGTGTGTATTATTTATTGTTGATATCTACCTAGCCAATTGTATAGTAATATATATATATATTAACTCACTGAGTATAAAAATATTCACCCATTTAGTGGTTTAAACTTTTCAAGTCAAGAGTAAAGCTGGTCCAAGATTTCTTTCTCAGTAGATTCAGCTCTTTTGATATAATGTAAATATTTGTACTTGTATATATATTTCCTATGTAATCCTAGATGCTCCATGGTTATGTAAACTAATAGTATGGCTATATTTGGTATGGTTTGTATATATTATTAGTTACTGCTATATAATGTAAATGAGATATATTGAGCATGGAATTGGTCACAAATGATGACAGATAATTGGATAATAAGGATATTGAAATATTATAACAGGTGATGTTTACAAGTTATAAAAGGGTTCTATGAGTATTGATAGCCTTAAGCTATTCCTGCATCATAGGACCATCATGTTTCAAAATTGGGATGTGACATAAAGGTATTATGGAGAAATCAAACAATAGAGAAATGAAGATATTTTAAGTTTAAGGTAATTTCTTTAAATTTGAAGACGAATTTTTTTAAAGGATGAAAAATGTTATACCCAAAACCTCTTTTGCATATTTATTGAGATGCTTAAGGATTTAAATTGGTTTTTCTATATATAATTATTCTATTTAATAGAGTGATAACTTATTCCTTGGAATAGAATAAGTTGTTTAAATAATAAGTCAAAATAGTCATAACATAGTAGAAATAAATCATAATAGTCATAATATAATCATAATGGTCATAGTATAGTCATGGTAGTCATAGCATTTGTAGTAGTGATTGTAATAATATGGTCGTATATTGTTTTTATTGAAGTTTATATGATTTAATGTGGTTTAGATTGGTTTTGGAGAATTAAACCTTAGAGAGGAAAAATCTTATTTTTGAAAATAATCACTTACAAGTGTTGCCTATTTTCTGAGCAGTAATTACCTTATGTAACTATCATTACATTCTGAAGTAATAAGCGTTACCTTCCTTCTAAGCGATAGTTACCTTGCATAACGAGCGTTACCATTTTGAGCAACATGCTTTAACTGTCTGAGCTCTACAAATATGAGTTGATTCTCATTTTTTTACCTGAACTTCAACTATTTCTTCTTCTTCTTCTTCATTTCTTCGCCTATCAAACCCTAGATTTTTACCTTTATTTTCTAAGGCATTAATGCTTTAATTAATACATTATTCTGTTAAGAAAATGCTTCAAATTTACTTCTAAAACTTTTTCAAAGCTAAATTCTTCAAGAACATCCTTGTGAAGAAAATAAGATAATTTCTCCAAAACTTACTTTTTATTATAGATTAAGGTTATTAGTGATTAGAATAGTTGTATGAGTTATGGATAGATATTTAAATGTATTAAATGCAATTATTCATGATTAAAATGGAAGATGTGAGAATTAAAGGTCATGGATGAATAGTAATAGGAATAGTAGAATTGTCTCTCTATCTTTTATTTATCATCTAGTAATGGTTAAATTAATATTATAAATCACTCATAGAGACTATAAGATGTTTAGAATTTTATATCATTGTGGATACAAAAATCCTAATTAGACCCAATTTGGGGATTTTGTCCAGATTTGGAGAATAAAAAAGAATAGATAAGTTACTTGCTTAGGGAAAGTGTTTAGACATTGATTAAAGGATTATTGGCTTATTGAGGTAAGTTATGGAATATATTGATAGTATTGTTTATTTCTATTGTTGCATTTATGTACCTTTATACTTTTCTTTTTAATCCTTTTAATTTATAATTCTTGTCATAACTTCCATTGTTATTTCTAATCATTATATAAAAATTTACCCCTTGAATTCCTATCATAATCATATTATTGCTTAAGGGGGCTTAGTCATCTTTTCTTGGACTAAATCTCTTATTAAAGATTTCTTTATTTCTTATTATAATCAAGTAATTAGGCTTAGGCCACTGAATAATTAACATTGATCTTACAGTACCATTTGTGTCTTATATTATTTATTATGAATATTGATATTATTATTGAACCTTAATTGAATATTTTGATAGAATGCATTTCAAATGAATGATAAATTATCGGACTGTGTGCACCGATGACTCACTGATGGAGTCTGAAATATCAATGACTTCACTTATGGGAGGTTTATCAAGCCCTAGACATATGCTCTGTGCAAGCATACGTGATATTAACATGGAAGCGTTGCTATCCTCTTATTTTATTGATTACATATATTGTTTTGTCACTTTATACTGCTAGTGTCATCCTTTCTAGGCACACTCTTCTCATCATTCATGAACTCTATTATTTAAATTTGTTATTTATATATATACAGCCATAACATTATTATACTATCATTGAGAACCCAAAATCATTGATGTATTTTTATAACTTACTGAGTTTTATGACCCACTCTTTTTCTCTATATGGTTTTCAGATGTTAGAGAGAGGGTTGATAAAGTAGATCAAGCTTCTTGACTTCCCTTCTTCCACAAGAAGCTTAACGTATTAATTCTCTTTATTTTGTATTGTAAATATTATTTGGATGTTCATACTCATAGATGCTCTGTAGATCAAATGTTATAGAAATAGTATTGATATTAAAAAGGCTTTATTGGACTTTTCCTTGTTCCCTATAAATGATGGATTGATGTTATTTTTAATCAATAGGGAACAAGTGGAGATGTATTGAATGAATGTAATTGAACAAATTTTATATAGAATATATGAATGTTATGGATATTACTTACTGATGATCCAGGTTAGCATTGGGTTATGGGTTTATAGTGACATTATGTCTACCTTTACCTTAGGACCATCACACCATTAGGGTTGGGGTGTGGCAAATATATTACCTTTTGTTAGGCTAAAATAAGTTTAAAAAAAAGAGTATATTTGGAGAAGTACTTGAGCTTTTGATTTTGTTAGATATATATAGATAGGTTTTAGAAAACAATATCAACAACAACTCCCTTGAATTTAGGAAGTTTGTTTCCTATGATTTGAGCTTAAATTAAGTTCTTCCATGTAGTTAGATTTTCTAGAATTTTTTCAATCAAAAACATCATTTACATGAATATTTTAAAACAAAAAATATCTTAAGCAAAAGTATTTGAGTGACAACATCTGCTGTCATATAACCAACTTTAAACAACACTTGTCACATAGTCGACTGCACTCCTTCTTGATATAAGTGCTACAACAGATTCTCATATTTTCTCTAAGTACTTTAAATTTGGCTTTTAGAAACCCTTCATTAGAATGTCTAGCAAGTGTTCTTCGTACCTACAATGCCACAACTTCACATCACCTTTTTTTTTCTACTTCTTTGAGAAAGTGGTATTTAATCTTGATGTGCTTTGTTTTTCCATAAAAACTAGATTTCTTGCCATAGTCAAAGCATATTAATTATCATATAGGACTTCAGTAGACTCCTTTTGCTCTTACTTTAAATCCTTCAACAACTTTCTCAATAATAAAGCTTGATTTACAATAGCAACAACAACAATGTTCTTTGCTTTTGTTGTTGATTAGACAACTGTTTCCTCATTTTCTGAATTCCAGCTTATGACTCCAAAGCCAATTGAAAAACAATACCCTTATACTATTTATATCATCAATTGAACCAACCTAGTCACTATAAAAAAAAAAAAAAAAAAAGCAAGGAGCTTTGTGTGGCTGGATCTTCTATATAGAACTCCATAGTCAATATTACCTTTGATGCACCTTAGGATTCTTTTTGTTGCAATAAAATGAACGTGGCTAGGAGCAACCATAAATCTAGAAAATAGACTTATAGAGAATATAATGTCAGACCTAGTAACAAATAAATAAAGCAAGCTTTCAATAAGGACTTTTGAAAACACCAGCTTCAACTTTTCCAATGCCATCTTCTTTTTTTTATGTTTTTCACCATGCAAAGTTGACCTTAAGACAATCCTTGGGATCGTTGAAATCGAAATGGATCAAGTAGGGACCAAAGCGGATGAAATATAGGTCAAATAGGGCCTGCTGTGACAGTTGCATGCTGTAGCACAAGATGTACGAAAATTATATAGATTTATTTTGATGTATTTTTCTTTGATTTCCTTATAATTATGCTTTTAAATTACTGTTTAGTAGTGTAAATACTTAATATAGTATCTAAACAATTTCCATTTATAAAACTGTATTTTATATTGTTTTTAGTTTAAAGTATCAAAGAAAAAAAAAAAAAGAAGACTATTTGGTAAAAATTAGAAATTGACCGTTGAATCCTTCAATGTCCATTGAAGAAAGGGAGAAAAACTTAGTTGTAGTTATTTCTAATGGCCATGGGTGTTTCTTCATCATCTATCTCCAAAGGCGGTGAGAGATTTTTCATGCCTATTTCTGATGGTTGTGGGAGTAATCCAACTCTGAGATTTCAATGTCTAAGTGGCTTAAAGCACTTATTAAAATACCACACTCCCATCCACACCAACACCCATACTATTAGAAAAAAAAAAAAAATTATAAAGTTTGGATTAAATTTGTTTAATAGACTTTTTTTAATTTTGATTTTTAGGGTATAATTTTAAAATATCTATTTTAATTTTAGCTTTTTTTTTTAATTTGTCCAATTTTAATTTTTAAGCTGGAGTAAAATTATCTATTTTATAAAAATAAAATATAATTGTATAAAAATATAAAATTTGGAGTAAATTTGTTAACTAGGCTTAAAAAATCATAATTATTTGTGTATGTTTAAATATTTTAAGGAAATATAAATTAAATAAAAAAAAAAAACTGGCTTAAAGCCCGCAACTATTTGCAATTTCAATTTAGTTTTTTGCTACTCCAAACAATATCTCAATTCAAACAACTTGACAAATAAACTAACTAATAGCTCATGCAACGAATTAAAATCCACGTGTCTATTTAGATATCTTTATACATGAAAATTTGAGATATAATTTTATTTTATAAAAATATAATTATAATTATTTATATAATTTTTCCAATGAATATTTTAAAAACACTTATTAAAATTAAAAATTTAAATAAAATTAAATAAATAAATTTAAAAATAAAATAAACGAGTGAAAAATAAAAATTTCGACTTATTACTTAAAATGATAATAATTATGTCGAAATACAATTTTATCAAATTTTTTTTCTCATACAACTCAATTTTTATATTATTTTATTTATATTTCTATAATATAATTATTTTATAATTATATTTTATCTTAAATAATTATTTTTAATTAATATTTTTAAAATACTCGTTAGAAACTATTATTTATAAATTAATATAATTCGTTCATCTAAAATTATTTTTCAACTAATGTCAAATAAAGACAAAACAAGAAGATGAATTGCCTTTTGCATCCAAAAAGAAAAAATAAAATAAACAAAAGTTTAGGAAAGGAATGATAGGCAGAGATGTTCAAGTGAAGAGAGAAAGGTTGTTCTGTCTAACAAATCTGAACCTTTAGTTTAGAACGTTTGGTTGGTCCATTAAATTACCTGCTGAGCCGGTAGACTCCCAACAAGTATACACAAAACTACCGGTCAAAATAAAATATTTTTCCTTGCTACCAACTATACCCATTTTGCTTCATTCTCAACTTGCCAAAATAAACTTACAGTTGTCTTTCACTTTCTTTTCATACAAAAGAGAAAAGGAGAGGGGACTTATAAACCTTTAAGAATATGAAAAGAAATTCTTTAATTCTCTCATACAAAGAAAAGAAAGAAAGAAAACAAAGAAAATCTCCTTCCCACTTCATTTTTTGCCAATTCAATATTTTCTTGACCCCATTTGATAATTGCCAACATACATAGTTCGAGCTTTTTTTTATATAAAGAGGCAATTGGGATTAGTTCGAGCTTTTTTATATAAAGAGGCAATTGGGATTAAACTAGAAAGCACTTTAGTTACAGGAAGAACTTTGGTGCAATCAAAATATTCGTGCAGAGTATTCAATTTTCTCACGCCAAGGTTGATGGTAAGTCATCATTTCTTTTCCTGTTCTTGTTGCTATAGGTTTTAGTTCCTGTTTTGTTGTTATAGTGTAACTAATTAACATACATGGGAAATGCTCTGTTTTTTCTTTTTCATCTCTGTTTCTTATTTTGTATATGTAATGTGTTTGTTGGTTTCTTCTTGTTTCAAATGGGCATATGTTATAATTTGATGAAGCTCAAGTTGAATTGAACCATTCTCATGAAAATTGTAATTTTTTTTTTTGGAAAAATCATATTATTTAATATTGTAGCAATGGACAAACAATATTTGTCCATTAAACTATTAGTTTGTATTTTTCAATTATCTAAAATTATATATAAAGAAAAGAAATATAAAGAAGTAGTTACACCATCCCATCCAAAAAGGGTAGAAGAAAGCATAAAATCTTTGTGAAATTATTGAAGTTATTTGCAAAATTGTAATTTATTTGAATGTAGAGAGCATTAGTAAACTTTGGCCAGATAAAACTAGACTTCTAGATTAAGGATTAAAAATAGTCATGAAGAATTTTCAAATTTATATTGTAAAATATTTTTTTAATAAATATAATAATACATTGACGATAAATAAAATTTTAAAAAATTTACGGTAATTTATATATATTTCAAGGAAAAAATTATGAAATATAAATAAAATAGATAAAATTTCAAAAATTTGAAAAGATTAAAATGTATATATTTTTAAAAAATATAGTTTAAAATAAAAATTTTAAAATTTAATGGTCAATATATATTTTTAAAAATATATGAATATAAAAATTAATTTTATCATTAAAAAAATTAAAAATTAATTTTGAGAAAAATTTAGAGATTATGCATCCTGAAACCCTGACTTAGCATCGCGACTGACCTTGGCACCCTTAAAATATTAATAAATCAGGCCTTGCAAGTTTAATAATTAGAAAATTCTTGGCTATAATTTCGGAACAATAAATGGTCAACCAAGTTTTGGCTGAACCTACTTTGTAGGTATGCAACAAGAAACCATCAACCAATCAGGTATTTTAATAGAAGACTGGTCCTTTCCAAAAAAAAAAAATAGAAGACTGGTAGTTTCAGCCTTGAGTGTCAGATACGAGTCTACTCAGGATAATAAATTAAAAGGTTTTTAATTCGGAACTAATTATACTTAATTTTATTAAAAAATAGTAATAATAATAAATGTCAAATATAAAACAATTAAAATATTAATTGAAGACAAAGTAATAGCAGTATATTTTTCTAATAGATACTAAATTTTTATTCGAATTTTTATTGGCAATAAATTATTTACAATAAATTTTATTGATTGTATATAATTTTTAATAATTCTTTACTAATAATGTATCATTATAATTAAATTTATATTATTAATGTATAATTAAAACCTCGTTTAATTTATATAAATCATAATTATTTAATTAATTCAATTATAAACTGAATATCAAATTAAAATATTAAATGTGATTATATTATTTTATTAATTATAGTAACTTCAGTTAAATTTGATTTTAAAAATATTAAAAAATTTAATTTGATTAATTGAATATTTACTCTTAAAATATAATATTTGATAACTTAATATTGGAAAAAAAGATTAATAACTCTAAAATTCCTACATTTTTCTAAATTATATTAAATCATTTCTATATTTATAAAATTATATTAAAATGTCCATGTATTTTATTTCTATTAGATACTAAATTCATTTCGTCTAATTTTTTTCCTTTTTTCTTTAGTCAAAACTCAAAACTCACCTTTTAATTAAATTAATTATTTAGTTATTCTTGTATTTTTTTAAATTATATTAAATTGTTCATGTATTTTTAAAATTATACTTAAATATCATTATATTTTACTTTCGTTAAAAATTGAAATTTTTAAGTTCTTTTTATCGAGAATGCAAAAATATTAGCATTTATAATTCTTAAATTTCAAGAATAAATCTGATTTTTCTTGTTAGAGAACTTATTGAGTGTAATCAAGAAAATGCTTTTGAAATTTATAATATAAATATGAAATTTTATTTGAGAATTACATACAATGGAAGATAGTGATAGTTGTTTATAGAGTACAATTAATGGTGGCGGTAATGAAATAAGTATGGGTTAAAATTCAAGGGTTATAATATAAAAACGTTTATGATAAGTAGAATTATTTTTAAAAAATGAGGTTTCCGCTGTCAATAAAAGATTTAAAAATCTCATTTTTAATAAAAGCAAAATATATAGATGTTTTAGTATAATTTTAAAAATATAAGAACGATTTAATATAATTTAAAAAATTATTGAGATGTCAGAGTAATTAACTTAATTAAAAATTAACTTTTTAAGCTTTAACTTGCTGAAAAAAGAGGGAAAATTGAACGAAAAAATTTCATTGTTTAAATGGAAATAAAATGTATAAATATTTTATTATAATTTTAGAAACACAAAAATATAATGATAATTTAATATAATTTAAAAAAATACGAGAACATCAAAGTGATAAATCCAAAAAAAAAACTACAGTGACACTAAACTAATAATTTTAGTTATCCAAATAGTTTCTAGACGAATGAACTTCTGAGTGAAAAGGTAGACAAATTAAGCCTACGGTGACTTAGAGAAAGTATTAAAAAGATTAAGGAATGGGATGTTTGTATCTAAATTGAAGCTAAGTTCATACAAATAGTCTTCTTTACTGCTTGTAGAATTTTAGACAGAAAGAGAAGAATTTAGAGTTTGTTTGATTCAATGGTTATAATTAGTTCTTTATTTGTTAGGGATTAGCAGTTGATATTAGAAGTTAATTTGTAAGGGGTTAAAAGTTAGATGGAGAATAAAAAAACAATAGGTTCATGAAATTCTCTCAAGTAGTTGATTAGTTGTGATGAAATTGCATAATTTTTTTTTGTTAAAGAAAGGTCTATAAGTAGAAAAATTTTAAAATTATTTAGTGCATATATAAACTGGAAAAATTATTAGGATGTATATAATATTTTTACATATATAAAAATAAATTTATATGAATATATTTTTCATTTCAATCACACATGAGTTTATCTCAATGTCTACTTAATAATTTTTCATATAAATTGAGTAATAATATTTAAATATGATCTTATGACCCGATTGGATGATAAAATTTTGGATTTTAAATTTGAATTTGGATAAAATATTTTATTTGGATTATTAAAATTAAGCAGTTTTAAATTTGATTTAAATATATAGTGAAATATAGCCCTTTAAAAATTTGATATTGTAAATATTTTTTTTTACCTAGTTATTTCATATTTATTATCTTCATTTTTAACATAAATTTTTTTTTTAAATTTAAAATTTAAAATTTCTTACACTTTCAAATAAAAAATTTATAAAATTATAGATTTTAAATTATATATTTAAAATATAAGATTTGAAATTAAAACTTTAAATTTAAATACATACATTGAAATATAACATTATAAAATCTGAGTTTTGTGACATAATAAGTCTATATTTGATACATACAAAATTTATTCTTACCCAACCGTTTTAAAAATATAATTTTATTTTATTTTACGCTTAAATTAAAATTTTTAGTTATTTTGAATTTATTACATTAATTTTATCCTTTTTTTTTTAAATATTATTACCTAAAGTACTCTTATTATACACTTTTTCATTTTTTTTATATTTTCTAAAATTTGGGATAATTAAAGTATTCTTATTTTTAATTTAAATTTTTAATTTTAATATAGAAAAAGTAAAAATATAATTATATATGTAATAATATTGATATGAATTAATGAAAAGTATATTTGATAATTATTTATTAAATTAATATTTTAAAAAATAAAATGGATTATAAGTTATAAAAAAAAGATTTTTTTTTTTGATAGAGAGAGTATCTTATTTCCTTGATATCGAAGTCTCTATTTTTCTGAGAAAACAATAATTTTTTCTTAAATACGCCACATGCCCCTCCACCGTTCTTTATCTCTCCCCAACCTATTTGTTGTTCTAATGTGTAATTACAATCATGTTTAAATATATTATATATTTATTATTATTATTAAAAAATATTTTTTTATATTTATATTTATATAATACGAATGTGTTAAATATAACACATGAAAAATATAAATATACATCTAAAAGTGAAAAGAAATTAAATTCAATTAAATGTAGAATATATCTTTTTAATAAAAATAAAAATAAAAATAAAAATGGGCTAATAGTAGACCTGACCGTAGCAGATAGGATGACAGGTTATATAAAGATACTACTATAATGGGTCAGGTTTAAATTTTGCAAAACCTGACCCATAACATCCCTAGTTTAGGTGCAAGATAATTGACAAATTAATGTCAAACTTAGGCCCACTGGAAGCCCATTCTAAAATATTATCTTCAAGTTGGTTCCATTCAGTTCCTCAAATAAATAGAAATTTTTTATTGGTTCAATTCAAGACAACCATAAGAGAGTTCTAAACTATTATGTTATTTTTTTTTCCCTTTTATTTATTTTTTTTAAGGCTAAATTAGATAGGTTAAGGCTTGAATAGGAGCTTCTTAATTTTTTTTTTCTTAGGAAAACAGATTAAACATAAAAATTAAGTAGGTGTATAAATTTTTTCTTTTTTATTATTATCATTATTATTGTGACCTACAATAGAAATTATTTTATACTTTTAAAAATTAAAGGATAATGTTTGAAAATATTAATAAAAAAAGACAAAAAATTGTTTGCTAGTGAAATATATATATAGCTAAAAAAGATATAAATATATTTTTATTAGGAAAAAAATAATAAAAAAGTCATATTAATTAAAGAAATTTATTACTGATTGATGTAATAAATAGTAAAATGAAATGTGTTTACTAGTCAGCTTTAGTTAATAACACAAATATCTCACATATTTCAGGTTATAAGTACCAGCTACTACCAATGAAGGCCAGGAAGAGGCCACCGTTGCCCCAAACTTTTTACATTTTTATATATTTTACTCTATTTATAATTTAATTTTTATTTTAACCCCTCTAAATTCTTAAAATTTTATCTTTGCCACTCCAAATTTCATTAAGTATTTTAATCATATATAAGTTTTTTACCCATATGCAAATAATTTTCAATTTAACATCAAATTTTTAATTTTTTTTATGATATATTTTTTTTTTTTATTTTATTCATAAATTATAAATTATGTTGTTTTTTTAGAGTGCTCTGCAAAATATTTCTATTGAAAGTTTTTATTAATACTGATATTTTTCTACCTTATTCATTAATATTTTTATTTTAGACTCTAAATTTTATAAATTACCATAATCTCATTAAACTTTTGAATATTTTTTTCAAAAGTACATTCATCTGCCCCCAAGATTAAATCCTGAGTCTTCATTGTTAATAACAAGTTGAAGATCATCATCAGTTTAGAATCAAGCAGTAGTGTTCAACTGCATATCTTCTACAAATTAAAGTTGAGTTACAAGTAAGTGGTTAATTACTTCAAGTATATATATATATATATATATATATATATATATATGAATACCTGTGTGATAACGTTATATATTAGTACTTAATAAATTATGTTTTATTACAATTATTTGAGTTTAAGATCTGATATTGTCTCCATCTTTGAAATCCTTATATTATTCAAGGATTTTATTGTTTTTTTTTTTTTAATGTTACCAACCATATATGATTTCCCAGTTGATTCTGGAGATTTTGGTAGTTTTGGCTTAATTTAAGCAAGCATGTTTTGCTTTTGTGGTCGAAGTTTATTATAGTTTTGGCTTAGTTATAGCAAGGAATTAAAGTGATTAATTTTTAATTTAGAAGTACAAAAATTGTATTTAGATTATGAAGTTGTAAGTTTGAAGCTTAACTCAAAACATAATTAATATAAAAAAAAAAAATCAAAGGTTTTGCAAATGTTTGACTGTAATTAGTGTTTATATGCATATATTTAGGATAAATCTTGGTACTTTTGATTTTTCTGAAGTATTTGTATTTATTAATTTGTTGGTAAATTTATTTTATGAAATAAACTTCACTCAAACAACTAAATTTTATGGTCCTATAATTCATATTATGGGTTTTAAATAGGAAAACATGATAAAGACAATTATATATAACAATGTCTTCTTTAAAATTTTAATGATTTATATCATAACTGTTTAAAAGTTTTTTTAATAGCATTATATTATATTCAAACCTTAACATCTATTTTTAAAATAATCTCAATACCAGTTACAACTATTTTAAAATTGACAAACAATACTTGACACAAGATAACTAGCTAGTTAAACATTCAAAAACTAATGAAAGATGCAAGAAAAAAGAGATTAATTCACTATGCAAATACTTTTCAAGTGCATGAATTTTAAATGTTAAATTAATAGTTATTACTTTAATTCAATAATATTAGAAATAGAAGTCTCCATTATGGTTTGAACCTTATTTAGTCTAATTAATACAAAAAATAAATATTTGAATTATTATTGAAAAGTCATCCACATGATCATAAGCAAAAGTGCCCTAAACAACTAACTCATTTATACAATAAAATAATGAAGTGTGCATGGGAAAAGACAAGTTTCCCATGCAAAGGGAGTATCAAAATAATCAATAGCATAAGGTATACATATAAAGTTAAATTTGCTTGATAACCTTATAGAGTCAAAGTATCAAATCATTTCTTATGGTTCCTTTCCACTATTAGAATCTTTCAACTCTTTTTCTGATCAGACCACCAAATTTAGTAGTTTTTACATCGAATTGCCAAAATTGAAATTGCAAAAAATTGACAAAATTTAAACACTCTTTTTATAATTAAGCCGAATAAAAACTTTATATCCTAACTTTTAGTGAGATAAAAAATTATATACATGCTATTTATTTTATTATTGGATAAGATACACAATGAAGGAGATTTTTCATTCTCATAAATCCTCTAATCTACCAATAAAATTCAAATTTGAAGTCTTCTAAAGAATATGGATAGTTAGCTATTAATTAAAATAATTGAATATAGCATATTGATTTTTCATAATTTTATACCTATAAAAAAATAAAAGTTAGATCAATATTCATTTCAAATAACTATTTATCCCATATCAATCTTAATATAAATTCCAAATTTTCAATGCAAATGCCAAATGCCCCCTTTGGCCTTTGGCACATGCTACATGTTTTAACTCCATGAAGCTAGAATATATATATATATATATATATTCATTGGATTTAATATTATAATATACTAATGATTTTTTTTTTTATTTAACGATGTTGAAATCGTAAAACGAATAATATTCTACTAATGGATTATATTCAATGATATTGTAATTTTAATATTTTCAATATAATACTTTTCTTGGTAATAGCGCAATTGGTAATGCAAATAAGATCCTAATCCTACCAACATTAAAAGTATAATTCAATGATATTTCGATATGAACAAAGTCACACAGAATGATGACAAGTCATTGCCTTTAAAAGGAAAATTATAGAACATGAGTGCTATAGAATCCAATTTAATCTATAATTATGAAGAGAATCTCTTCAGATTCATCACTTTGTTATTATTACATAGAATGGTGAGATACAATTTTGTATATATGGATTTGTATTTCTGAACTTATATATATAGTTGCTTATAATACTATCTTCACAAAAACATAATTTATATAGCTCAAACTATATGAGGGCATGAGAAGTATATAATCTTTTTTTTTTCTTTTTTCCTTAATTTTATCCAAAGTTATTTAATTATCAATATATTTTATCATAATTACTGAGTTTCAATTTTTCATAATTAAGAATATCACTCATTACTTAATTTGATTTTATTTCACTAAGACTATTTTATGTAAATTTAATCAATTTTGTTTATAATTGATATTAGATTAAAAAAAGTTACTTAGTTATCATGTAAAATTTTACTAAAATCTAGCAAAGAACATCTTATAAAAACAAAACTAAAGTTAACTTGTTTTAGTAATATAAATTGAAGTTTAGTGAGTATTGTTTACGTAGTGTATACTAGGGGACATATTCTCATAGTGATATTGAAATAGGTGATAATTAAGCTCAAATTAATGATTATGGGGTGAAATTAATCCCCCAAATTTTATTTTGAATAATTATTAGAAAAACATTGAATCTTCAATATTTGAGATTGAAAGATTTCCAAACAAAGTTGAATTACAAACATTTGAAAGATTTCAAAACAAAGTTGAATTACAAACATTAACATACATTCATTCATTCACACACAAGTCATCAACATTATACATTGTTCTCCAATAATATGCTTACAACAAGAGTTCTCATGCTCCCAAGAAAATAAGAAAACCAAAACACCAGAAGAATTAATGAAAATAATAGAGATATGATAGTGAAGTGGAATAAGAACAATTTAAAAGCATATATATAGACTACTCAAGGTGGTCATTAACCCTCTTGCTGGGATCACTTTGGTTAAAAGCGAAGGATATGAAATCAGATTCCCAGCCAGTTCCAAGACCAGTTGTTGAAGTGGTAATTGAAACCAAAGGATCTGAAGTGGGAACAATCCCATTAATGGTCTGTTGCTGTTGTTGCTGTTGTTGGGTAGTGAAAGCTTCTTCATTGATAAGTGAATTGAGAAATGACGAGAAAACATCATCAGTACAATAATTGATGTCTTCATCTTCTTCATTGCTAATGCCTTGAATATTACTCCTTAAATCCATCCCACAATTATTTCCATCACCACCACAATTTAGCAAGCTTGTATATCCATGGCTAACATGATGAATAGGATGATGATGATGATACTGATCCAAAGAAGTATTTTCATGATAAATGTTTTCTTTGTTGCTGCTGATTAGTTGATGAGTACTGCCACCACTATTAGTAGTAGTTTCTTTTTCTTCAAGACCAGAAGAAGTAGGTTTATTGATATTATTATTATTATTGCGCTTAGGGCTTGATGATGATTTGCGATTTGCTTTTGATGAAGAAGCTTTGTGGTGTTGTTGTCGTTGATCATGATATTGATGTTCAGGATTGAGTGGCTTATGAGTTCTTGGATCGATTCCTTGGCTTATCAGTTTCTTGCTTAGGTGAGTGTTCCAGTAATTCTTTATCTCATTATCTGTACGCCCAGGAATTCGACCAGCTATCAACGACCACCTAATTATCAAACAATCCAAACAAATGAGTGCAAGTTAATAAAAACCCAGATGGAGCAATTATCTTATTATGAAAATGATGTAATCTACGCGGTGAAAACTATATCTGTGTATATAAATAAGTTATGTTTAATTATGGTATAATGCAATGTAATATAATCAAAGTATGCATTTGTTCATATTGCTAATACATTACATTCTGGCATAATAAATATAACTAACTAGAAATAGATCTAAACTGATCTATTTGTTTGTATATTAGAGTTATAGATAAAGATCGATAGAGTTCGAACACGTGTACAGTAAAACCCTATTAGACTGAACTCATGAAATGACACAATCCACGAACCAAACTCTAAAATCCCAATAAAAAAAAAAAAAAAGCATATTTGATTGGTTTTCTTTATATATACCTGTTACCCAGGAGACGATGGAGGCGAAGGATGAGATCTTCTTCATCGGGAGCGATCTGGCCACGTTTTACAGAAGGACGGAGATAATTCATCCAGCGGAGACGGCAGCTCTTCCCACAGCGAAGAAGTCCAGCTCTTTTGGGTAAGGTACGCCATCTTCCTTCTCCTTCTTTATTTATGTAGGTTGCAAGAAGTTCATCTTCTTCTGGTGTCCATGGTCCTCTCTTTAACCCTACCTTGCTACAACAGGGTGTTTTTGTACTTGTCACCACCGCCGCAGCTCCTCCTTCGCTGGCTGTAGATGCATTTGTTGATGGGTTTCTCATCTTCTTTCTTTCTTCTCTTTGTTTTCTTCGATTTATCTCTCTTTTGTCTATGAATTTAAGATAAAAGAAAGTAATAGGCTAAGTTGTGGGAAATGAGAATGATTTTTTTTTCTTCTAATTTTTTAATTTTTTTAATGGATGAAGTAGGGATGATTGATAAAGCGACGGGTTTTATTTATTTATCTATTTCTATTAATTTTTTAATTTCTTTTCTCCTCTTTTTCTCTCTAAAATGTGGTGGTTTTCTTGTAGATATGTTGATGAAAGATTGGTAATTTTCCACGCGCGTCTTAGAGATTGAAAAACACGCTCCAAAGTTTGGTGTTATGGTGATGGATACATGTTCATCCAGATAGACGACGTGTCGTTAAAAGAACCGTCAGCATGAACGTCATCTTCATTGTCGTTAGTCCTCCAACAGCAAATTATACTGTATTATTGTTTCCCACAAGTGGGAGAGTGTTAGAGATTACATATTAATTGTACTTGTGATAAAAATAAAATTAGAAAAAAAAATTGCCATTTTAGCTTTTGATGTTACTATTTTTATGAAAATTTCATTTTTTTTAGATTTTAACATATTAATTAATTAATAGAATAAAACATAGCATTTTAATTTCAAATGAGTTGATTTAGATAGGTTTTTATTTTAGAAAAAAATAATTCAAATTTATATTTATGAAAAAAATAAAAATAATCCGTATAGGGTAAAATTAAAATACCATTTAAACAAATAAATAAATATCTTGAAATTATACATGTTTATATGTAATTTTAATTAAGATTTTCCAAGAAAAAAAAGATAAACAAATCTTTAGGATGTAAAGATGAAATTATCTCACTTGATTAATATCTAATAATTTTTCAATATATATTTTCTTTTTGATAAATTTAATTTTAATTAAAATTAAAATTTTCAAATTCTCAATTTTTATTTTGGTATTAAAAGAAAAAAATAATCAAAAATTTAAATTTTTAATTTTTAATATTACGATAGAATAACAAATTTATAATATTTTATATTATAAAATAGTTATGAATTTATAATTATTTATGTTACGAGAGAGATATGCATTTGATTATTAGAGTATAAACTTAATAATTAAGATTTCTCGATATTGAAAATAACTTTAAAATTATAGAATTAAAGATTTTTTATTTTTTTATTTTTTAATAAAAATGCTATCCTTTCCTAGCATTAGTGTCATTCCATATGCCAATGGAGAGGAAGTTGGAATAAGAAATGATGTCTTCTTGTTATTTTAGTTTTGAGATAATGGATTAGGCCAAAGAATTTAAACAGCACATTCCAAATAGCACGTGGGAGTGTGATTCTTCAAGAGCCAGAGGACAGCATGGATACGAGTACAGAATGGGTCCCAGTGAGTCGATCATCACATCTATTATTATTATCATTATTATTATTATGGATGCTTTTTGCATCGTATCAGCTGCAACTCAACCGCACCAGAATGAAACCTGCCTTTGTGTAGGAACCCACCCCCAACATGTGGGGTATGGAGCGGATTATTTAAAATCCGTATCCGATCCATTTCAAAAGTTCAATACCCATCTTGTCTCGGGTTCCAAAATGTGGGTATTACCCATGAGAGTTTATTAATTTTTTTACATATTTTTTTAGTTTATAAAAGTTCCTTTTTCCCATTCATATCATATAAGTCAAATTAAAATTAATTAATAAATTAATGGTGTTTAATCCTAACAAAGGACAAATAATATCCATTTCATTGAAATCGAAACACATTAATTATGTAATATAAAATAGTTCAAATAATTTCCCCTAATAATGTTGTCATTCCTATTTAGATGATTAACATAAAAACAATAATAGGTGTCACTAATATTTCCTCAAAATAATGGGCATCACTAATGATCACTTACAATTATAATAACTGTATTTTTTAGCAAGTGTATTAAAGGTATTAATTAAGAACTAACATGTGAATAAAATTAAATAAATTTAAAAATAAAATTAATAAATAAAAAATTTAATCTATTATTTAAAAATGATAACGAAATATAAATCTATCAAAATTTTTTAGTTAATTTATTTTTATATTAATTTAATTATATTTATTTGAAATTAATATTTTATAATTATATTTTATATGAAATAATTTGTAATATTATAAAACTTTAATTATTAAAATTATTTACTTTTGGAGATTTTATTAAATTAAAATAAATTAAATTTTAATTTTTATTAAATTATTTAAATATTAATGTATTTAAATTTAAAGATAGGAGATATTATAGGAATATTCACCCATTATTATTATTATTATTATTATTATTATTAATTAATTAATTAATGAGGTATATCATTTGTATATATGAATCATATTATATTATTGACTGCATAATAATTTGTGCTTGCTAAATGAGATGTGAATCACTAAAATGATGATTTTGATCATATTAAATATATATTATGTCTCCAATTTAAAAATATGATAATTCTAAAATATAAAAATATATATACAATCAATACCTCTAAAACTCCTGCTATCATATTATAATCAAATCCATTTATTATCATATTCACTTTGTTTCATGTATAATTAGCTACTATTACTATAACATCATATTGCCACATGTTCAACAATTAGAATATTACAAAATACGCAATTAACTAATAATATCATAGAGCTTTCTATATAATTAAAATATATAAATATATTACAACTTTATATAAGACACTAGTTTCAAAAAGTCGAAAAAAAAAGCCTTTGGAATCGCTTCTATTCTACCTTGAACCTGAAAAATATTAAACCATTAAAAAGAATAATAATACTCAATAAATCATAAATATATTATTATATATATATGGCTAGGCAGTAAAAAGGTTAGCCCACCTAATACTTATAGTATAATCAAGACATAAGAATATCAAATAAGATAGTCAAAATAGTCAATAAATTAAATAAAAAATATAAGTAACCATGATTAGGTATCAATGGCATAAAGAATCAAGTAATCATAAAATATGATAAAAAATAGGATAATATAACTCGTAATAACTTGTTATATAAAATCATTAGCTACATATTAGTAGCTTAAATACGGTCTATAACATAAGGTTGATAAGATCTTTTGACTAGGATATTATCCCTTTCTAGTAAGGGTCACAATCTATTCATTGTGCATAATACCAATGGTACTCTCCTACTATACCACCTGTAGGTAGTTCTATCATGATATTATAAATTTGATACATAAGAGTTCGATACTCATCAAGTTACCAAGCATGGCATCAATGTAAAAAAGATATTAAGTATTAATTAATAATCAACAATAAACATATAGTAACACATGGAATCATTAAACAATAATATAGTAGTAATCAAGTAATATAAACAACAAGAAAGCATAACATTAGTATTCGGCCAAGGCTGGGAATGGTGTCAAGTAGTGTCGTTGTGGCAAGTTCTCTTAGGTATTTCATCGAATACTTGGTGGATATAAAATTTGGTTCATTGAGGCATTTTATTGGACATTTGGTGTGCAAAGTATAAACAACAAAGTAATGGTATTCTAAGGTAGGAACAATTTAGTCAATTCAACAATCCAACAAAACACAATCCAAATAAGAATATAAAATAGCAATATCAATAAAAAATTAAGGAAATGGGGCACCAAAATGGTTTGGCCAAACAAAAATAAATAAGAGAATTGGTTCTAGGCCAATCGACATACATAAGAGGAAGAGGAAGGAATTTACTATAATACAAAAAGTTACCATATTCATACATAATAACACATTTATAACTCATTTTAGTTGTTTGTTTATCCAAAAACTCAATCTTTGCTTCAAGTCTCAAAGTAGTAAAAAAATGCCCTTCATCACCCTTCCTATCATCTTTTTTATACTTCTTTTGTGCTACATGATCAATTTAACATGTTTTAGATTTCTTTTAACACAAATATTCAAGTTCTAAATTCAACTTAAATTAACCACACCTAACCCTAAATTTAGGATTTGACATAACTTAACTCTAACTTCAATTCTATTCTACTTACATGTACATGCTTTAATTATGGAATATTTTTAGCAAATACAATTATTCAATCCATAAGAAGTGTAAAAAAATCAAGTTGAACAATTTACCTTCAATTTTGATGAAAATCCTAATTTTTCCTTTTGATGGAATCCAAGTTTTCTTTGAATTTCAAGGTGTTATTTAGTTACTAATAGGTTTGGATAGCTTGAAATATTATGGAGAATTTGTTAATTTAATGTTTAGAAGTCATTAAGTGTAGAAATTTTGAAAGAAGGAAGAAAGAAAAAAGGAAAGATTTGCCTAAGGTTTCGACCAAAGCTAGCAAAATAAAGAAGATGAGCAATTTTACTAAGTATAAAATGAGTTAAAAAATTTTATGTAAGTTTTAGAATTTGCACATTACCCCTTCAAGTTTTAATTATTTATATATTGATCCCACATCTTTTGTATATTTATACTTTTACCTCATTTTGATTTTTAACATTGATAGTTTATATATTTTCCATTTTATATTTAATTAGCGTTTCAATGATGTAACCATGTAATTTTATTTTTAGCAAAGTGTTAAGGACTCCTAGTTGAAGTTTTGATGGTTTAATTACACATATATAACTTATATACTTAAATAAAAATATTTCTCCTATTAATGCACATATTATTGTCCTAAGTGTAAATATGAAATTTTTTAGGGTGTTACACTTTAGCCCCTTCAATAAAATTCATCCTCAAATTTTAACTATACGTACCTCACTCATGGAACAAATTTGGATATTTAGTTTTCATGTCATGTTTATTTTTCCACATACATTCTTTTACTGAGTGATTCTTACATAAAACTTTAACTATTGGAATTTCTTTATTCCACAATTGCCTACCCTATCGATCGATGATCTTAATCAGTGTTTCTTCATAAGTCAAGTCTTCATCTATCTCAATGGATTATAATTGAAAAATATGCGATAGATCTGACACATATTTACATAGTATTGATACATGGAAGACGAGATGTATATGGCCTAGATTAGGTGAAAGTACTAACCAATAAGACACATTGCTAACTTTGTCTAATACTTCAAATGACCCAATGTATCTTAGTGTAAGTTTTCCTTTCTCACCAAATTGCATCACGCCTTTGATCAGTGATATTTTAAGCAATATATGATCACCCACTGAAAAATGTTTATCTCTATTTAGGATCGGTGTAGCTCTTTTATTGGCTAAAGACAACCTTCATTCTTTATTTAATGATAGAAACTTTCTCCATCATTTCTTTTATCAAATCAGGGTCTTCTAGGAGCTTCTCCCCTTGTACCAACAAACTGGTGATCTACATTTTCTATCATATAAAGCTTCATAAGATGCCATATCAGTAGAAAAATGATAACTATTATTATAGTCAAACTCGATTAAAGGCAAGTATCGATCCGAATTTTCATCGAAATCAAGTACACATAAACGAAGTATATATGTCACGACCCATCCCGAGAGTCGCAATGGTCCTAGGGTATGGGTGATGCATAAGCGACCAATACCACGAAGAACCCCAATGAAATATCTATATGGCATGCAACAGACAAAAATAGCTTAATTAATTTAGAAATGCTGAAGAAAATTCGACAGCACCTCTTTTATAATAGGACTATGCCAAAAAATAAAACAAACAAACAACACTTCAAATAATTCCCACAATCATTCCCAAACTACTGATCCCTCTGGATCTCCATCATCATTTCAATATCAATATATATATCTGATCATACAACTCATCCATATATATATATACAAACAAAATATCGTTAACAAGCAATATTATATATATATGCAAACTTATAATTATATCTACATGCCAAAACTTATATACAGTACCATGGAAAACTATTCTATACATTGTTTACAAAGTCTTTAGGAGTTGATATTTACATACAAACTCAACACTTCCAAGCCAGAAGAAGATATGCCAATGGAAAGAACGCGCCTCACCGAAGACCTGAAAATTTTAAA
The DNA here is from genome assembly GCA_948193065.1 of Aleurites moluccanus. Taxonomy (NCBI): domain Eukaryota; kingdom Viridiplantae; phylum Streptophyta; class Magnoliopsida; order Malpighiales; family Euphorbiaceae; genus Aleurites; species Aleurites moluccanus. Next base: position 31,347 of record CANXYC011436996.1, read on the forward strand.
CACTAAGAGAATGAATATAAAAATACTCAGTGAGTTCAAATGCATAAAGATGCAATAAATGCACAATAATAATACTAATGACATTATATTGTATAAAGTATTTAATAAACTTTAGTTTATGAATAATAAGATAATTAACTGTAATAATAATATTATATTAACCATGTAAATAAATAAAGGTAACACATATATGATATCACAGGATTTGGGTCACTTTTGAACTTTAATACTCAGCACTGTCATAAAGTGCACTGCACTAGAGAATACAATGTCCCTCCCTAGCAGGGGTCCCGTAAATACATGACTCACATAAGGATATTTTCTTTACGACTAGAGAATACAACGTCCCTCTCTAGTAGGGGTCCCTTAAACATAGTGTGCACACAGTCGATGGACCTTACCCGTTATACCATCGAAATAGCCCTGTTCTAATATCATATGAATATGCCTCCAAATAATAGTAAATATAGCATATATACAACTTATAAAGAAATAAAACAATTATATATACATATATGAGAAGTAATAGAGTCAAATAAGAATTTATCAAAAATTGGCCCGACGGGGCCCAGTTGCGCTATCGCAACTGGCTATTAAATTATGGGTCCGTTTTGAGATATTTAGGTGGTTTCTGGTTAACTGGGTTATCAAAAGAATTAGAAGGACCATAAGGTACCGTTTCGAAGCTTAGGTCGAGACTAGATGATTGGGCCAAGTGGTGATCCAATTGGTTTTCTGTTTTTTGACTTATAGCCAGTTGAATTTCAGGTCAGCTTAAGTGGTTACGGATAGTGCATTTACGGGCCAATTGGGACTTTGGATACTTTTGGCTAGCAAACTTCATTTTTAACATATAAAGATTATGATATGATATATTTAATGCAAATTATGCAAGAGAACTCACCTATAGCACAAAAATAGCTATAATCCCAAATCCAAGCCTCCGAGCTCTACTCGGCTCTCCGATCCACACTCCGAACAGGAGTTTCCGACGGATCTCCTATTAACACACATAACACTCCGATAAGCCATAAATCATTACAAAACATATCAATTTCACC